>SKCR01029982.1:0-37522 GCA_019454045.1 Zanthoxylum bungeanum
CTTTGTTCTGTCTCATCATCATACACCCTTAAACATGCATTCTAAAGACATAATAAAGCGCAGATATAAAATAATAATGATATGCGGATGGATATTTTACATTGATCCTAGATCAAATCTCTCACTTTCTCTCTCCCGCTAGCACAAATATTTCTTCTACTCGTTACACTACACTTCAAAAGAAACCTCATTTACATGGAGGGGAATAGGTGAGAAGAGAATACAAAGAAATAGGAGATAAGGCTGGACTCGCAGGTCCAATTAATAAATCAAATTTATTACAATTTCCAAAAATCGCCCCACCCGGCTAATATCCATCCGATATACATTATTCAAACATCACAACCATGTATTCATACAAGCATGTTATCAATCAATCTAATCCAATAATTAATCTTGATAATTAGATGATCATCCAATGTTCAAACACGATTTGATTTTGTTCGAGTCAAACTCGTATTGCGAACACGTACTCAAAGTACGATTTCTACGAATTAAATTAAATTACATAATTAAATCCAATTTAATACGCATTTAATTCTAATTCATTATTTAATTCCAAATTAAATATTACACTTTATAAAATAACCTTACGACTTAAATTCCAAATTTAATCGTTACGGGTCTCAAATCCCGATTAATATCCAATATTAATTTAATTAAAGTCCAATGGGCTTTTAATTAATTTCTTGAGGCGTGGACTTTTGGTCAACTCGGGTCAAACCCGCAACCAAAGTCCAATCCGGGAGTTACCCCATAACCCATAAATTAATTTAGGCCCATTAGGCCCAATTAAACGTTAAAGGTTCATTAGTCGCATTTGAGCCTTTGGAAGCGGTTTTGGGCCTAATTGGATCCAACCAATTTTGGCCTAAACCAACTTTGTACAACAAAGTCCAATAAACCCAATAACAACTTAAAAAGCCCAAATCCAATTTTAAGCCCAATAATTTAATTTCAAAAATTCCAATTTTCAATTAAATTACCTAAAGTGTATAGCATTATTAATTACCCAAATCAAAGTTCCCAAACACTAAATTTGTCCAATTAATCATGCTTAACATCAATTAATCATGTCCAACATAATTAAATCAAAATCAAACCCATTTATACATGCTAAAGTCTCGGCCATAAGGGAAAAATGCCAAAATCAAATTCAATCCAATTGAACCCAATCAACATAAATTCAACATCCCCAAATGATTTGCAAGTCATCCAATGAACCCCATCCCCGGCACAGCAAATTAAAATTGTTCCAAACACTATTCATCAAATTGATCTAATCAATCATCAATTAAACAACATTTAAGCATTCTAAATCAACCAATTTCATTAAACATGCTCAAAATCAAGTTTACCCAAATTTGTCATGCCCAAAATTTAGTGAAAAATGGATCCAACCAAATTCATGAAATTGATTATGCACAACATCAATTCAACCTCATTCAAGCATACTATACTAAACAATTTAATCATTTGATGCTCAAATTGAGTTTACCCAAATTAAAGTTTTGGCCAACATTAAGCAAATTGGGGAAAATCAATCCAATTAATTTTTCATCAAATTGATTACATATAACTCTAATTTATTCATATACAAGCATTCTTAAACAACAATTTGTTAAAATCATGCTTAAATCAAAAAGCCCCAAATTTTGCTCAAGAACCTTAATTCGTTTTATGCAACCAATAGCTCAAGATACCATGTTGAGTTTCAATCAAGTCCCAAGGATCACAAACATGCATAAAACGAGTTGAATATACAAAGGAGTAAGGCGGAATTCATACTCACATTGATGGGTTTTGATGAAATGAAACAAAGACAAAAACGCACTGTATGTTCCTCCCTGGCAGTGAGCTGCGAATGGTAGGGGCTGCACGGTGGTGGGGTGTCTTCCTCCTTGTTCATTCGGCCATGGATGACTCCATTGAAGCTCCAAGCTTCAAGCTTTCCAAGCTCACAAATTCATTTCCCTATCACCTATGTATAACCCAAGGTGTGCTAGCACTTCTTCATCTTCCTTGCTTCTCCTTTTGCTCGGCAGAAAATCAGAAAAACATGGAAGAGAATTGGTCACCATGACCGTGAGAAGAGGAGATGGTTTTTGGCTCCAAAAGCTAAAAACCGTATGTCTTCCCAAGAGAGAGAGAGAAAAGCTTTTTCCTTTTGCTTTATATATTTACCAAGTAAATAATAAATAAAACATATATTACTTTTAATAAAAAAGTCAAAAAGCAAGAAATAAAAATGTTATATTTCATTTCAAGCTTTTAAAAGCTTTTCATCAACTCAAATCAACTATTCACATCAAGTCACTTTAATAAAGTGACAACATGTCATGTCACATCACTCAAAGTGACAAGTGACTTGACGATTGATGCGACTAGTGATTTGACGCTTGATGTGACTTGCGTGCCGCACTCGAATTCGAAATGCGAATGCGCTCGCAATCACTTTCGGGCTCGGGTTCGTTAATTCCAAATTAATGAATTTTCCGTTGCGTCGTAATTAAATGATTACGCCTAGCGAATTCACTATTCACGTCGCTAACGAATTAATTCTAAATTAATTCGTTCGCCAGAATTAAAATCTAATTTTAATTTCACGTCGAAATCCAATTTCTAATAATATATCAAATATATTATTTTATCGATTAATTCCAATTAATCGTTCTCCCTCTTTTATTAACATTTTATCCCAGATAAAATATCTCCGCAATTAATCCCAGATTAATTTTCTCTCTCTTCCAATTAATCCCAGATTAATTAAAGTGCGAGTCATACGTCATCGGTGAATCTTCAGGAAGCGACCCATGAGATCTCCGGATATGTTGGCAGTAAATACGGTCGTCGGATTATCTGAACACGTAAGCACGTCGTACTACGTTTATACCGATTTACAAGACAAGGTTGGCTTCTAGCAAAGTGCCATGCCTACCCAATTCTCCAGAAATATTCTTACAGGAATATATAGATCTGTATCAAGCGTAGTATACCTTAGTATTGTGTATATCGGCCCGTATCGGATAGTCACGTGCTAGGGCTGGGGCTGGATAAGTGTCTGCCCCGTCCGAAACACATGTCGGATGTCCTGGTAACTAGTCTCTATAATCAGATATGCATGACCTAGCCATAACATCCCGATGGTTGCGCAACACTCAAGAGCACTAGTACCGTATCCTGCGTGACATCATCTCCAATATGACTGGAGTGATACTTCCGTCTTGACATCACACCCAATACACTACGACTCTCTGATAAACCCAGAAGTGGTGTACGCTGAACCGGTTAAAGCCTTGTACCACCAAGACCAAAGTCTATCGATTATCGTAACTATTAGCGATGTAAGTCTCAGGTTAAGACCATACACACCTACCCTGATTTCGGCCTCCCATAGACACATAGTCATAATACCAATGGGATTCCGAGGGGTCTATCCAGAGCGAAGCTGTTTCCCGTACCATCGGTGAAACACAACCTCCTATCGCACTTGCATAAGTATCCAATACTTATATATATGAGAACTATGCCGTTGTGCCATCACAACGCGCACAAGTGCAATACTAGCCTATTCCGCATTATCGATGTCCAGTCTCGATAAGACTCCGGCTAGGGATATTTAATGATTAATCCTTCGAGGATTGATACTGTCTCATATCATCTCAATCCAGGAACAATCATATGGACCTCTCTTCATTTATACATTTATGGTGATCTAATCACAAATGATGAGAGTGCAATTTCCTTGTCACATAGTTAATTTGTACAACAACACCGTGATCTGTACAAATAGTGACGCTATGGGTCATTTTGTCCAACAGCTAGCACTCTTGATTTTTCCATAAAATCGCACTTGCTTCCCCTTCACTGCTCACAGTTTTTCAGTGGAAAAACAGAACAAGAAAAGCCCTCCATGGGCGTGTAGAAGAAGAGAGAAAGAAGAGAGAGTTGAAAAATGTAAAGTGATTTTGTGTTTTTATTTTCTTAAAAACATATACCAAAATTTGAAAATCAAATAACAAATATTAAAATATTTGTATATGTCTTTCAAACATCGCAATTGAGTTTTAAACACTCAACCATCAACTCCCATCAAGTCACATCTATCATCAAGTTGTCAAGTCACATCACTCAAAGTGACAAGTGATTTGACGCTTGATGCGACTTGTGATTTGACGCTTGATTTGACTTACGTGCCGCACTCGAATTCGAAATGAGAATGCGCTCGTAAATAATCACGGGCTCGGGTTCGCTAATTCTGAATTAACGAATTTTTCGTTGCGTCGTAATTAAATGATTACGCCTAGCGAAGTCACTATTCACGTTGCTAATGAATTAATTCTAAATTAATTCGTTCGCCCGAATTAAAATCTAATTTTAATTCCGCGTCGAAATCCAATTTCTTTTAATATATCGAATATATTAATTAATCGATTAGTTCCAAATTAATCGTTATCTCTCTTTAATGATATTTTATCCCAGATAAAATATCTCCGCAATTAATCCCATATTAATTTTCTCTCTCTTCTAATTAATCCCATATTAATTAAGAGTGTGAGTCATACGTCATCGGTGAATCTTTGGGAAGCGACCCATGAGATCCCCGGATATGTTGGCAGTAAATTCGGTTGTCGGACTATCCGAACACGTAGTACCTAGTACTACGTTTATATCGATTTACTAGACAATGTTGGCTTCTAGCAAAGCGCCATGCCTACCCAATTCTCTCAAAATATCCTTACAGGAATAAAGGATCTATATCAGGCGTAGTATACGTAGTATTGCGTATTTCTGTCCATTATCAGATGATCACATGCAAGGCCTGGGGCTGGTACAGTGTCTGCCCCGTACGAAGCATATATCGGATTACGAGCAACTAGTCTCTTTAATATCAGATAATCATGACCAAGTCATATTATCCCGACGGTTGCAACCTTTTTAGAGAACCAGTTCTGTATCCCTGCACGATCATCAACTCCATATTACTGGAGTGACACTTCCGTCTTGACATCACACCCAACACACTACGATTCTCAATATACCCAGCATTGGCGTACATAGAACCTGTTAAAGCCCTGGACGACCGCAGCCAAAGTATATTGATTGTCGCAAGTATTAGCGGTGCAAGTCTCAGGTTAAGACCAAATACACCTACCCTGATTTCGGACTTCCATAGACACATAGTCATACTACCAATGGAATTCCGATGGGGTCTATCCAGAGCGAAGCTGTTTCTCATACCATCGGTAAACCATAACCTCCTATTACACTTGCATGAGTATCCTATACCCAAATATATGAGAACTATGCCGTTGTGCCCTCACAACGCTCACAAGTGTAATACTAGTCTTTTACGCATTCATCGATGTCAAATCTCGATAATGCTTTGACTGGGGATATTTAATGATTTATCCTTTGTGGATTGATACTGTGTCATATCATTCTCAATCCAGGAACAAATCACAGGGACCTCCTATCATTTATATTTCTAGGTGATCTAATCACAAATGATAAGAGTGCAATCTTATCATGTATGCTATTTTATGCACGAGTAGTTAGTAGGTTTCAGTAAAACCCATGATTGGATCATTGGGTGGTTGTGAAACACAATCTCAATTATCTTAAGAGAACGAGAGATTATATGCATGTATATTATGGTGAGTATATGATCCTAAGGGGATATACAGACTTTGATTTTCAGACATGTGTCGTTTCTAGGAAATCAACATCTGGATCAATGTTTAATCTAGATGGTGGGGCTATAGTATGGCGTAGTATAAAGCAATCTTGCAATGCTGACTCCACCACGGAGGCTGAATATGTAGCAGCTTGTGAAATAGCTAAGGAAGCAGTCTGGTGATGAGCGGAAATTATATCAATATTTACCGCCCATTTTACTTAATATTTTGTATAGTTTCTCGAGTTTTATGAAAGTTTTGATGTGTTTTAGTTTATTTTGCTGATAAAATAAAATTGGGACTTAATGGAACCAATCAAGACGAAATGTGGAACAAATAAGGGAAAAAACTTGACCTGGCATTTTGATTTTGGAAATTGGAAACTTGAAATGGCGTTCTAACGAAATACAATTTTGGAAATTTTAGCTTTGCGCAATTGTCTTATTTTGGCCATAACTCTTTATTCCAATATTGGATTGAGGTGATTCAAGTTCCAGATTAAAGAAGACTCAACGATCTACAACTTTGAAGTTCATAAGATATTCGAATTCTGATATTTTCATTACCGAAATTGATGAAAAATCTGTAAGTATGTTATGTGTAATTATTAAAGTCATTTTCAAAAATTTAAAAAGAAAATGAAATAAAAAAATGGAAATTGTCAAACTTCTACCAACACATGCATTCATTTTTGGTGGAGGATTTGGTGCCATGTTTGGTGTAGAAATTGGTGGAAGCCTTTATATTTGCCTATAAATACTAAGCTAAAGTTTGTAAATTTTTCATGCTTTCTTTGGTGGATTTCTCCATGAAACCTAAAAGAAAGTGTCTTGCATGTTTATTTAAGTTTTCTTATATTTTCTCTTTATTTATTTAATAAATTTTTATGTGTTTTTAATTACATCACGAGTAGGTAATCTTTTTTTCTCGAGTCTGGGGGTGAAACTTTTAATATAATAATTTATATTTACTCCCTTAATTTAAATAAGTAAATTGAATTAATTATTTACCGCCTATATGGCCGATTTTACATTATTGGACTTAGTTTCCACCTATATGGTCGGTTTAGGTGCTAACCTTGTTACCGCCTACATGGTCGGTTTATATGATTTTGTTACCGCTGTAGGCACTGCATTTTTGCATGTAAGTCCCTATGATGAGTCTCATTTAGAGGCACTACCTTTTAAGTCGCGGAAGTCGCAGGAAACGGACGTCGGAAAGGAAAAGTCAGAAATCAGTATTTTGTTGGATTTTATTCGCTTGTTTATCTTCGGGTTCGCTTGTTGGACCTCTGTTTTAAAACACATTCTTAGCCCAAACCCCCGCAAGACACACACCAAGCCTTTATCACCCAAGCCCAATCCAAGAAATAATTAAAGCATATTTAAAACACAAATTAAATTAAATTAAATTAAAACCAATTAAAATTGAAATTAAATTAAATTAAATTAAATCCAATTAAAATCCAATTAAATTAAATTCCTAATTTAAGCAAATCTCTTCCTAATTTAAATAAATCACCTACCAATTAAATATATTCCCCCACCAAAATACAATTATCCTTTCCTTTTTTAAACTAATTAAATACACACATAATCTAATTGATCTGTTTCATTTTCAAAGCCCATGCATACCCTAATACACTACTATAAAAATAAGACAAAACCCTAAACTCCATTGGCTTCTCTCATTCAACATTCACGGCAACTTCACAATAAAAAACACAAATAAACCCTAAAAAAACCTCACGACTCTCCACTCTCACGTCTCCATCTTCCTTCTCTCAACCAAAAAAAAAATTTGAAACCCTAAACTAATCTTCACGCCACTGCCCATTAATCAACCACCTTCAATAGCCTCTCTCTCTCTCTCACGCCCCCTCTCTCTCAGAAACCAAACAAAGAAAATAAACCCTAATAGCTAAAGCCACACAAGCCTTCCTCATTCTCACAAACACACGGCAACATATAAAGCCACTAATAAAAAAAAATCTCTCGGCTTCACGAAAACATCAACCCTAGCCTCTTGCCACAACACACAAAGCCATAATAAACACATACCACCCTTGTCAACCCTAAATCACATGCAACACACCGATAACCAGCAACAAACGTCAACATGAACCATCCCACACCGACCAAACAAAATCAACCCACCGACCAAACAAACACACTTAACTAGCCACAACCCATACACGTCCTACCACAACTTACTCACGCAACCCCTCCATGCAATGACACGCAAACAGCCCCTCCACTAACACATGAGCAACGAACCCTACCATTCACACACATACACAAAAACACCAAGAAGCATTCGCGCAACAAAACTACTTTCCTATAGCCCCATTGCCGCAACAAGACTACTTCCCTACAGCCCTATTACCGTGACAAAACAGCCCAGTAAACTCCTCCATATTCACGCAACAAATCATCCCAATAAACTCCCTTATTACCATCGCAAGACTCAACCTTAAACTGCACCGCATATCCCTCACATACTACCCAGTTCAGCAGCATAACACTGCCCAAAACCGCACACATAACCCCCGCAGAACCAGCTCTCTATTGCCGTAAATCACCAAAATTGTTTGCCACTGCACCCCGCGCACACTGCCCATTATAACTACCCAGTTTGCCACATATTTAACCCCTGAAAACGCCACTAAACAGCCCCTGAAATAGCCTAGAATTCACCTCAAAACCGCATAAAAAACTGCCCAAAACAGTGACAAAAACCGCAGCCCATAACCCTCCAAAAACCGCAAAACAATTGACCAAAACATACCCTAAAAGAGCAGCAAAATAGCAGCGAAACGGAGCGAAAATAGTAGTCTAAACAGTGAAACAGCGAGGGAAAACGTTGAACCAGTGAACCGAAGGAGTTGCGGAGCATCAACCATTCCGACGACCGTGTACCGTACTTCTGAGAGACGATTTAAAAGGTTAGACCTGAGGGCACTTTTCTTATTTATTTTCATCCATCTTTTAATTGTTTTATTTATTTTCTTCGCATGAGAGTCACTTGTGGATGAATATTGTGGCCTTTGAATGGATGGGAAAATGTGTCATCTCTTGTGGTATATAGGATGGAAACCCATACTTAAATTCCGTAGCCGAATTCGAATGGACGGTAGTGCGGTATGTACTTGGGAAACAACTCCACGTACCACTTGAGTAAACGGCACATGTTTCACTTTGCTTTTGTATCTTGTTCGTTTATATTAGCATTTTATTATTCCGCCATTTACTTTACGTACGTTGTGTGTTTATGTGTTGATGATATAATGCGCATGGGCAAATCAAGTTGGATTAAAGGTCCACCATTTTTGGGGATAAAAAGCCTAAGGGCTACCTTTTCCATGACATTTTGCCGCGCCGGATGAAGTATGTTTGGTTGAATGTGAGATATGTTCAACCGAGCATACAAGGTCCTATATTGTTGTCTTTATCTTTTATGCATTGTGATGTAATGCGCATGGGCTTATTACGTTGGTCTAAAGGTTCTCCATTTGGAGAAAGAAAAGCCTAAAAGGCTACCTTTACCACGATACTTCGCCGCGCCTTTTATTATTCCGCCATTTACATTATGTACGTTATGTGTATTGATGATATAGTACGCATGGGCTTAGTATGTTGGTCTAAAGGTTCTCTATTTGAGGGAAGAAAAGTCTAAAAGGCTACCTTTACGACAATAATTTTCCGCGCAGGGCGAAGTATGTTTGGTTGAATGTGAGATATGTTCAATCGAGTATACGAAGTCCTATATTGTTGTCTTTATTTTATATGCATTGTAATATAATGCTCATGGGCTAACTAGGATGGATTAAAGGTCCTCTATTCGAGGGAAATGCCTGAAGGCTACCTTTACCACGATGTTTTGCCGCGCCTTTTATTATGTCATTTACCCTTTGCATATCATTGATTTATTTACGCATGCATTGCATTCTAGTGCGCATGGGCTAACTAGGGTGGATTAAAGGTCCTCTATTCGAGGGAAATGCCTAAAGGCTACCTTTACCACGATGTTTGCCGCGCCGGATGAGGTGCACTCGATTGAATGTGAGATGTGTTCAATTGGGCACACGAGGTCCTACATTTTGTATTTGTTCAATCTATGCATGTGTTTGTGTAGTTTCAGATGCCATTTTGGTAATCACGTTCGAACGCGTTTCCGAACGCTACACGAACGTACGAATTCTGTCTTAGTCCGTTCGAACGTGTTTACGAACGCTACTCGAACGCGCATGCGTTTTGTTTTATCATGTATCAGGTCTTATCCCATTCGAACGCGTTCTCGAATGCTATACGAACGTGAACTTCTGTTTACCATTTGAACGCGTTTTCAAACGCTACACGAACGCATATACAGTGAACCGAGTCATTTTCATCACATTTCATGCATGATTGCTTCTTGGGTGATTTCTCTTGCATTATGTAATTAATCATATCATTCCATTATTGACACTTTTACTATTTTCATCTATTTGTATTCCCACATTTATCTATTTGATGTGTTCGTGAGATTGTGTTCAAGCATGATTTGGTCGTTAGTATGTTACTTGTTTCTTAAATCATGGTTATGTCGTTAGGATGTTACTTGTTTCTTAAGCATGATTTAGCCATTATTACGTTATTCCTATATGCATGATTTGGTTATCTTCTTTCGCAATAGGCATTCAATTTACATTTATGTTTAGGTTGTTATTTATTTTTCGTGTTTGATGATTCAACATGTTCATGAGATTATTGTGTGATATCGTATGTTTGCCGTTATGATGATTTATTTTATACATGCGAACTTAGGAGTAGATTATCCTTGGAAATATATGTTGCTTAGGCTTGGTTAGATTATTGCACAAATCCTTTCATTACAAGTGGCATAAGTAAGGGACCATTCCGAACCCAACGGTTTGAGGTCTTCCTTTGCGAGGGGTGAGTGCGTCATTAAATCATTTTCCCGGTTCACACTGGGTGGTGACTCCATGTTATTTCTCTCCGGTTTAGTTCCCCTGTGGACTACTCCATACTCCCGACCGGGCCGCAAGCCCGCAACAGCGTCGCCAATTTCTGTATCCTACAACCGCCTTTATGGTCAGTTGGACTTTGGACAAATGACATTCATAGCCTATATGGTCGGTTTTATTATAATTAATTCAAGAAATGATTAATTGATAAAGGAGTAATCTATATTTAAAGTATTAAAAATGAAACCCATAGCTCCAACACTTTCTTTTTCGTTGTAATTTTCTTTACTTTTTAATTTTATATTATGTTATTTTGTTTAACTATGCATTTTGTAATTTTAGGTATGTTTTGTAACTAAAAATATTATCTAGGGTTGTGATGAATTACAATATCACCGTTTTATAAGTGGTTATTTTATGTTTTGGGAAGTATATTGGTTTATTTATTGAGTCTTAAGCTTAATGCTTCTTGTTAACTTGCCATTAATAAGATTTATTTGGTAAACTTAAAATGAACTTGGAAAATGGAGTTTAGGTTTTAGCCATAGACTCAATAGCTCACGATCTCACCTTGGGGTAAATGTCTCTTATGTAGATTTCCTTACAAGATAGGAATATACCTATCGGACGGGGGTAGCCATAATTGGAACTTAATCTTAATGAATTCAGAGTTTCTTAATTAATATAGGAATATAGTTAATTGGGTTACTTTGGGTATTTACATCTGATCATCGGAAGAGGTTTTTGCATAACTACATGTTCCAGGTTAATAAACTGATATATTGCACAAATATTCGATAATCACTTCATCTTTAAAGATATTGGAATGATTCACAACCCTAGATATTTTCATATCATTGTTTAAAACTTAAAATCTACCTTTGTTTTGTTTTAATTACTTGTCTTTAGTTTAAAATCACCATCCAACCAAAAATCAATCAATTAGATACTCGTAGACATTCAGCTTAATAAATTAATAGCTAAGGTATCAAGTCCTCGTGGGATCGATATATTTTATACTACTTGAGCGATATGTGCGCTTGCATTACATGTGTGTGTTTACTACTAATCAAGTTTTTTGGGCCGTAAATTCTTGGGAGATCTGGAAGTTGTTACAGATATGGATAAACCACTTACACTTTATTACGATAATAGTGGTGTAGTGAAAAATTCAAAAGAACCAAGAAGCTATAAGAGGGGAAAGCATATAGAGAGGAAATATCATCTCATCAATGAGATAATGTAGAGATGAGACCTTACTGTCACAAAGATTACATCCGCAGAGAACTTGGTTGATCCGTTTACAAAGGCCTTATCGGCTAAAGTGTTTGAAGGTCACCTAGATGGTCTAGGATTATGTGTCATGTCTCATTTGCTATAGTGCAAGTGGGATATTATTGAGATGTATGCCCTAGAGCTGCATGTAATGTAGACGACTTTATATGTTTTGTAATAACATGATGCATTATTCATTTATCAAAATATTTGTTTAATTTTCGCATATTATAAATTATCTTGATTACCCTAGATTACTTATGTGCCTTCATACTTAGTGTATGTGTGTCATACACAAGAGAATTTAAGTCTGAAGTTAGTATTCTTAAATAGTCCATATAGAGCAAACACAACGGGTCCACATGTCATCCATGTGTCGTCCACGTAGGCGTCCACATGCCAAGTCAGTGTGCCGTGTGTCAGCCACGTCATCATCAGCCAATTATCACGTGTCACAATCCTATGGTGTCAAAAATCCACATCGCCACATGTTGCCATGTCATCGCTACGGCATCACAATCATTCAGCTCCCAGCCACCTTGCCACGTGTCAGCCGATCCGGATAATGCACCATATTTGGCACCGGAAAACACGCCGTAATTATCATCGGAAAATGCACTGTATTTGGTGCCGAAAAATGCGGCGCGTCGCGACGCGCCGGGCCTATCAACACCTATAAATTCAGCTCAAAATTTCAGTTTCAGATGTACCTTCCTCTCTGTAACTCTCTGAATAAATAAGGAGTTTGTATCTAGTTTTCTTTAAATTTCAGTTCTGTAATTATTTTTATTTACTTTCTGTAATAATAATTTACTTTATTTACTTTTTCAGTTTTTACTATTCAGCAATGAGGAGGTAACTTCCCCCTGCTAGGGTGAAAGGTAAAACTTTTATTACTCCTATTTAGATTAATCTCCCTTAATTATAATATATTCACTATTTAAAATTTGACTTAACAAGGAAACTGCTATATTGGTCGGTTGGTAATCAATTATAAACTGGTTTTAACCTGACTAAGCATGGATACTGCCTGGTTGGTCGGTTGGTAATTACCGCCTATATGGCTGGTTTATGGATAAATAATGATATTGCCTTTATGGTCGGTCGGACTTAATTTGACTTAATTAGGTTACCACTTATATGGCTAGTTGGTAATATCACACAAGTCAATATTTTATATTAATGGAGATATCTATAATAGTAGTAATAAAAGCGGATCCTTTAACCCCTAACATTTTCTTTTATTGTAATTTTATTTATTTTACTTTTCAGCATTTTACTTTATGTCTTTTATTTTTAAGTTGTTACTAGCCTTAGTTATGTGTCGTAACTATGTTAGTTATCTGGGGTTGTGATGAATTCCAATAACACCGGTTTATAATGGGTTATTTTATAGTTTGGGTAATAATAAGGTTTACTTATTAAGTCTTAAGCTTAAAGCTTTTTGTTAACAATTTCTGGGTCAAGCGGTCGGAGTTCAAAGCTTAAAGCTTTTTCACTAATAAGATTGATCGGGTAAACTTAAAATAAACTTGATGAATGAATTTTAGGTTTAAGACTCTAGACTTAATAGCCCACGATCTTCCTTGAGGATAGATAACCCTTTAATAAATTTTCTTACAGGATAAATATATACCCGTCGGGCGGGGGTAGCCATAATTTGAACTTAATCTTATTGAATTCAGGTAATTTGGTTGACATAGACATATGATTTAATCGGATTACACTGGTATTTACATCTGACCATCGACAGAGGCTTTTACAGAATTTCATGTTCCAGGTTAGTAAACCAATATATTACACAAACATGAAATAACCAGTTCATCTTTAAAAGATATTGGAAGAAATCACAACCCTATATAGTTTTTATAAATTTGAATATTCCTCAACCTATTTTCGCACCATTTTCATTTACTTGTTTTAATTTTAAAGTCACAATCCAATCAAAACAATCAATCTGTTAGGTACTCGTAATTATTTGGCTTTATAAATTAATAGTTTAGGTATTAAGTCCTCGTGGGATCTATACTTTTTATACTACTTGAACGATACGTGCGCTTGCGTTATACGCGTGTGAAAACGCCGGTCAAGTTTTTGGCGCCGTTGCCGGGGACTTATTTATCTTTCACTATTAGTTTTGAGGTTAGATACGTTACTTGTGTCTAATTTCTTTTTACTTATTATTTCCATTTCAGGTTCTCAGACACTACATGAGATGAACCAGAAGCTTTGAACTCCGACCGCTTGACCCAGAAATTGAAAGAACCATCAGACAGTTGAAAAGAGAAAGGCGAGAAGACCAAGAAGAAATTGTTAACATGGAACCTGAACCTTTAGAAGTTGCACCACCAATTCCCATTCAAGACAGAACCATTCCGGTGGTCGACGACTTCATTTCCTATATTGTACTTCCTTATTTACCAACAAATGTGTGTGACATCAAAACATGCATCTAGATGTTTCAGCAATCAGTTCAGTTTTGGGGAAATGCAACTGAGGATCCTAATGCCCATATCAGCAACTTCTGGAAGTTTGCAGCACTTTCAATTACAACCAAGGAGCTGAAGAAGCAATGAGACAGCGGATTTTCCCATTTTCTTTGAAAAACATAGCTAAAGCATGGCTACATTCACTACCAGCAGGTTCCCTCACAACTTGGAACACTCTAGCAACCAAATTCCTTGCAATGTTTTTTCCACCAGCCAGAACAACAAAACTGAGGAATGACATCACATCCTTTGTACAACAAGACTCGGAAACTCTTTACGAAGCTTGGGAAAGGTACAAAGATTTGCTCTGGAAATATCCTTACCATGAGATTCCAAAATGGCTTCAAGTCCAAACTTTCTATAATGAACTTTCTGGACTAATGAGAACCACAATTGATGATGCTGCTGGAGGAGTTTTGATGGCAAAAGGAGAAGATCAAGCCTTGGACTTAATCGAAGAAATGGCCAACAATAATTCCTTGTGGCCAACACAAAGGAGCATGATCCAGAAAATTACAGAAATTTATGAAGTTGGAGCCAACTCAGCAGTTAATGCCAAGCTATATCAAAAATGCAAATTCATGGAGACTCTCGGTATTCATTCTTTGAAAGACATAGCTAAAGCGTAGCTACATTCACAACCAGTAGATTCCATCACAACATGGAACACTCTAGCCACCAAATTCCTTGCAATGTATTTTCCACTAGCCAGAACAGCAAAACTAAGGAATGACATCACATCCTTGTACAACAAAACTCGAAAACTCTTTACGAAGCTTCAGAAAGGTACAAAGATTTGCTCCGGAAATGTCTTCATCATGAGATTCCAAAATGGCTTCAAGTAAAAACTTTCTATAATGGGCTTCCTGGACTAATAAGAACCATAATTGATGCTGCTGTTGGAGGAGCTTTGATGACAAAAGGAGAAGATCAAGCCTGGGACTTAATCGAAGAAATGGCCAACAACTATTCATTGTGGCCAACAGAAAGGAGCATGATTCTGAAAATTACAGGAACTTATGATATTAGAGACAACCCAGCAGTTAATGCCAAGCTAGATCAGATATGCAAATTCATGGAGGATCTCGGTATGCAAGGCAATATTGGAGCCACAAGTTCATCATTTGGAGGAGCACCAGAACCAAACCAACAAGAAGAGACGGTGAATTATGTCAACAATTTCAACAGAGAGGGGAATAATCAATATTCCAACACCTACAGCCCAGGGTGGAGGAATCATCCCAATTTCTCATGGAGCAACAATTCAGGGCAAAAGAACTATCCACCACCCGGATTCCAACAGTAACAAAACAAAGTCCAGGAGTAGGCAAATGAACCAGGAATATATGAAGTGCTGACTCTGTTAAAAAAATATAATGCTATGTTTCAGAGCCAATCTGCCTCTATTAAAGCACTGGAGAATCAAATTGGACAACTGGCCAATGCTCAGAGTTACAGACCGCCAGGTACCCTTCCTAGCAACACAAAGCCAAATCCAAGGAACATTGGGAAGGAGCAATGTCATGCCATCATTTTAAAAAGCGGTACTGAAATCAACAAAGTTGTTGGAATCAAGGCAACAATTGAAGATGTTCCAAAAGAAGCAGAGCAACAGATGGAGGAAAAAAACAAAGGAAAAAGAACGAGAAAGAATCACTCTACCTCCACCTTTTCCACAACGACTTTAGAAAAACAAACTGGACAAACAGTTTGCTCATTTCTTGGAGATTTTCAAAACGCTATACATCAACATTCCATTTGCAGAAACGTTGAAACAACTGCCCAGCTATGTTAAATTCATGAAAGACATTCTTTCACGAAAACAGAGATTGGGAGATTACGAGACAGTAGCATTAAAAGAAGAATGCAGTGCCATCATTCAGAGGAAACTTCCCCCAAAGTTGAAAGATCATGAAAGTTACACCATTCCTTGCATCATAAGAGAGTATAACTTCGGTAGGGCTTTGTGTGATTTAGGTGCGAGTGTTAACTTGATGCATTCTTCTATTTTCACGAAATTACAAATTGGAGAAACAATGCCTACCTCAGTCTCTCTACAACTTGCTGATAAAATGCTTGTATTTCTGAGAGGTGTAATTGAAGATGTAGTGGTCAAAGTTGATAAATTCATTTTCCCAGTAGATTTTATTGTCCTTGATATGGAGGAAGACGAAGACGTGCCGATCATACTCGGGAGACCATTCTTGGCTACAGGTCGAACCATTATTGATGTACAAAAATGAGAGTTAACCATGAGGGTACATGAACAAGAAGTAACATTCAATGTTTTCAAGGCCATGAATTTCTCGGATGATGAAAAGAAGGAGGAATGTTTCAGACTTGATGTAATACATACTACCATCCAGAATTCTGATGAAAGGAAAAGTTCTACTGACAAACTTAAAGCATATCAACTGCCTGTGGAGCCTAAAGATAAAGTGTCTTGTGCATTAAAGATACATATTCTTGCAATACAAGCAACATAAGAGAAACAGTTCCACCAGCTCAACAAATTGGAAGAATTTCACATACAGCCTTTTGAGAATGCCAAATTGTACAGAGAAAAGGCCAAGAAGAGACATGATGAGAAGTTAGTGCGCATACAACTGAAACCAGGGCAGAAGGTACTGTTAAACAAATCAAGGGTGAAACTTGTTGGTTGTATTCTAAGGTCCCAAGATCAAACAAGACATGAAAACATGCGTGAATACATCAACGGAGGTAGCGGAATACTCACATTGATCGGTTATGTCGAATTGAAGATGAATCGAACCAAGAAACTCACTGCCTAGCTCACGCCCACTGCAGTAGCCCACTGCCCTGCAAAACAGAATGTGAGTGAAGAAACGGAGCTCCTAGCTTCGTCGGATGGATCCCGTCTCATGGTCGAACCTCCCTACCACCTTCGCAAGACTCGTAGTGTGCTAGCACTTGCGGTTTTCACCATGAAAACCCAACCCTTGCTTCCCTAAAGTCACGCCTGAACTAGTTCAAAACCAGTGAGCAAACCTTCTGTTTTTGGCGTGAGGAGAGGAGAGAGTTTGAGAGAGATTGAATTGTGTTGTTGTTAAAATGATTTACCAAAAATCAATTTATATTTATGCCATAATATTTATTAAATTAATAATAAAATTATGACACAAAACATGCAATGGCTTAGAGTGTCAAACACTCAATTTCCATGCAATACATTGAGTGCATTGTACACTATCTACATGCAATGCATTAGAATGACATGTGTCATGTGGGCCCACACGTTTCCAAATGAAAGTGGGCCCATGTGCACTCACGCGTTCGGGTTCGATATTTCCGAAATACCGAGCTTACGTCGCGACGTTAATTCAATCGAATAATTGCGGCTAGCGAAATTATTATTTACGTCGCTAACGAATTAATTCTAATTTAACTCGTTTGCCCGAATTAAAATCTAATTTTAATTCCGCGTCAAAATCTAATTTCGTTTAATATATCGAATATATTAATTTACCGATTAATTCCAAATTAATCGTATCTCTCTCTAGACGATATTTTATCCTGGATAAGATATCTCCGTAATTAATCCTAGATTAATTTTCTCTCTCTTCTATATAATCCCAGATTATTCAAGAGTGCGAGTTGTGCGTCATCGGTGGATATCGGGAAGCGACCCATGAGATCCCCGATAATCTGGTAGTAAATACGGTCGTCGGAGTATCCGAATCACGTACGTACCAAGTACTACGTTCTACCGATTTACGAGACAAGGTCGACTCCTAGCAAAGCACCAAGTCTTCCCAAGTTCTCCGGACATATTATCAAAGAATATTAAGATCTGTATCAAGCGTAGTATACAATTGTATTGTGCATATCGGCCCAGTATCGGATAGTCACGTGCTAGGGCTGGGGCTGGATAAGTGTCTGCCCCGTCCGAAACACATATCGGATGTCTGGTAACTAGTCTCTATAATCGGATATTCATGACCTGGTCATAATATCACGATTGGATGCGCATCACTTAGAGCACTAATACCGTATCCTGCGTGACATCATCTCCATTATGACTGGAGTGACACTTCCGTCTTGACATCACATCCAATACACTACGATTCTCTGATAAACCAAGAAGAGGTGAACACAGAACCCGTTAAGATCCCCCACCACCAAAACCAAAGTTTACTGATTGTCGTAAGTATTAGCGATGTAAGTCTCAGGTTAAGACTATACACACTACCTTGATTTCGGCCTCCCATAGACACCTAGTCATAATACCAATGGGATTCCGAAGGGTCTATCCAGAGCGAAGCTGTTTCCCGTACCATCGGTGAAACACGACCTCCTATCGCACTTGCACAAGTATCCAATACTTATATATATGAGAACTATGCCGTTGTGCCCTCACAACGCACACAAGTGCAATACTAGCCTATTCCGCATTAACGATGTCCCTTACTTCACCATGAATAGGGCTGACAAATCGGTGGCCCTTTTACTATTACCAAGTATAGTATTTTAGTTTAACCTAATAACTAGATTCGTAGACCTTATTTGAATAGTCAAATCAGTCCTAGTACCCACTCTTTAAAAGTGTGGATATACGAGTCTTGTTTAATAAACTAGATTCGTAGACCTTATTTGAATAGTCAAATCAGTCCTAGTACCCACTCTTCAAAAGTGTGGATATACGAGTCTTGTTTAATTGTGTCCCAGACAACAATGCCACAAATAAGTCTCCATTGATCAAATCAATTTGAGCTATTTATTTGTCATTTTTTATGTTTGAGATTTTTCTTTATATTCAAAATATAAATTCTGTTATTTACATCCAATGTATTTATCTCAGTATCAACTTTATATATTGAAACACTTTAGTGTTCTAGAATATAAAGTTTTATCCGTATGGATTAACACTGATATAGAGATAATGTCTCTAGATAAACTAGTTACATTATAACATTTCCTAATTTAAGTACATACCCAAAGGCAGTTGTTCCTAAACTTAGGTATCTACGGTCGAAACAGCGACTTTCGTCCCGTTTCCAATTCGCAGAGAAATCTCAGCTTGAAGCCAGTATCCAGCTCATAGCGGATTCTGAACGTCAATACATATATTTTATGTACCACACTAAGTATTTAAAATCCAATTTTAATACTACTAGTGAACATAACTTTGACAAATATTTTTAAAGTTAGAGCCTCGCCCTTTCTTTAATTCCTTCGTGTCTTCCATATCCAAATGGTAGTCACTTTGGGATATGTCAATTATCCTTTTCAATATTTCACAAACCTTTGCCCAAGCCTTGGGTTTCGGAATATCGAAACGATGTGCACCTTGTGCTACATGCCCAATTGCAAACTTTGATTTTTCTCCACTAGAATAGTCAATTAATTCTCCAAGAATTATTAATTGCAATTTTAAATACTTTTAAATCTAAAGATAGATTTATTATAAGTATATTAATTAAGCATTAAAGTCATCATCACATAAATCTTCCAAAGACTTATGCTCTACTATTTGCTTAATATGGGCTTAGTCATAATAAGTTATTTTTCAAATAAATTAACCTATTATTAATTCCCAATTGAAATTAAATCATTTAAAACTTTAATCCAAGGATTATATATTTTAAATATTCAACCTTTTTCAATTCTATCTTGATTTCAATAGTCCAACTATTTAATCAATTTTATTAAGGTACTATTTATTATAATGATTACAATAATCCAATTATTTAATCAACTATAATTTTAATATTGATTACTATAATCCAATTATAAAATCAACTATCATTTTAATTCAATTATATTGATTACTATAATCCAATTATAAAATCAACTATAATTTGAATAAGTTTGTATATAGTCCAACTATATATATTTTTAAAACAACATAAAATATTAGTCCGACTAATACTTTTAATTAATACGACGAGTAAAATATAAATGAGCGTGTTTAGCGAGTAATTGAACGAATGTTGCAAATTCAATACTTGCCTCCCACTATTTTTCGTCGAGCCTCTAACCCTCTGTGGAGTACTCGGGAAACCGTGTTTCCTAGTGGGCTAGGATCCTATTAAATAACACACAACCCTGACTTTGGCCAATAAAAAGCTGTATGCTATTTAACTAGGTAGATCTCACAGATCAATTGGATCTCATCCAATTCCTAGATCCGGTTAGGTGGACATCCAAGTCCGAAACATATGTATAATGTCAATGTATCTAATACATTTTCCTAACCATATCCTCCGAATCATCTAGGCCTTGGCTTTGGCCAAAAACAAACCTAATGATTCCAGTTAAGCGGGACCCATTGACGAGGAAAGTTTCGTAATCAATGTCATTGGACAAAAAGTGATCTGACTTTGGCCATAAAAATCACGATTTGGACAAGACACCGATATGCAACAAAACTCTCATGATTCAAGTACATCATTGATTGACAAAGGTCTTGACTTTGGTCAAAAACAACCCCTGCCAATCTCGGATCTTGAGTAAGAATCACTCAATGGAAGGAAAATAAACGCTTGATATTTAACGAGGGTTTTTCGCGTGCAAATTGGCTACCAATTTAATTATCTTTGTTAGGTCTCATCATCATACACCCTTAAACATGCATTCTAAATACATAATAAAGCGAGTATGAAATAAAATAATAATGATATGCGGATGGATACTTAACACATTGATCCTAGATCAAATCTCTCCCTTTCTCACTCAAGCTAGCACTTGTACTACTTCTACCCGTTACACTACACTTCTAAAGAAACCTCATATACATAGAGGGGAATAGGTGAGAAGAGAATACAAAGAGAAAGAAGGTGATAAGGCTGGACACGCAGGTCCAATTTAATAAATCGAATTTATTACAACAATTTCTAAAATTGCCCACCCATCTAATCCCATCCGATATGCATTATTCATTCAACACAACCACGTATTCACACACATAAGCATGCTATCAATCAATCTAATCAAATTAATTAATCTGATAATTAAGTGATCATCCAATGTTCAAACAACGATTTGATTTTGTTCGAGTCAAACTCGTTTTTGCGAATAAGTACTTAAAGTACGAATTCATGAATTAAATTAAACTACATCATTAAATCAAATTTAACATGTATTTAATACTAATTCATTATTCAATTCCAAATTAAATATTGCACTTTATATTAATAAACCTTTTACGATTTAAATTCCAAATTCAATCGCGTCGGACTCAAAGCCGATTAACGTCCAACGTCAATTTAATTTAAGTCTAATGGGCTTCAATTAATTTCTTTAGGCATGGGCTTCGGCAACCAAAGCCCAATAGTGGAATCACCCAAAATGCCTTAGAAATCAATTTCGGCCCATTAGGCCCAATTAACATTAAGGTTCATTAGTCGCAATTGGGCTTTATGGTTAAGGTTTTGGGCCCAATTGGATCCAATCCATTTGGCCTAAACCAAACTTGATAAATCAAGCCCAAAGGCCCAATTACAACTTTAAATTCTAATTTCCAAAATTAGGCCCAATTAATTAAATCCAAAAATCCAATTTTCACAATTTATTTACCAAAAGTGCATTATATGATTAATCAACTAAATCAACATTTCCAAAACACTAATTAGTCCAATTAATCATACTTAATTCATTATTACATGTCAAACACACATAATGAAAAATCAAACCCATATTACATGCTTCTAAGTCTCGGCCAAGGAAGGTAATTTTGTCCGATTTGAATTCAATCCGATTAATTACACAATCGACAACGTATTAACTTCCCAAATGATTTCATACACATCCAATGTTCATAAAATCAAAATTACCAAGACATTAAAGGGCATATCACATTCGGCCAACTTAAAGATTTTGGGGTTTTCGTCCAATTCGAAATCCAATCCAATTCGATTCAAATTAACGTCAACCTAATCGATTCTAACTCATCAAATGAATTAAAAATCAAAAATCCAAGATCCCAAAAATTCAATAACATTCGGCCAAGGTGAGAATTTTGGGGAAAATAATTCCAAATCATTTTTCATCAAATTAGTCCAACCAAAATGAATTTAACATGTTATAAGCATACTCAAACAAACAATTTATTCAAATCATGCTCAAATCACATTTACCCAAATTTTAAACCCTACAAATTTCATGCTTGCAACATTAGCTCTGATACCATTGTTGGTTATTCTAAGGTCCCAAGATCAACAAGACATGAAAACATGCGTGAATACATCAACGGAGGTAGCGGAATACTCACATTGATCGGTTATATCGAATTGAAGACGAATCGAACCAAGAAACTCACTGCCTAGCTCACGCCCACTGCAGCAGCCCACTGCCCTGCAAAACAGAAATGTGAGTGAAGAAACGGAGCTCCTAGCTTCGTCGGATGGATCCCGTCTCATGGTCGAACCTCCCTACCACCTTCGCAAGACTCGTAGTGTGCTAGCACTTGCGGTTTTCACCATGAAAACCCAACCCTTGCTTCCCTAAAGTCACGCCTGAACTAGTTCAAAACCAGTGAGCAAACCTTCTGTTTTTGGCGTGAGGAGAGGAGAGAGTTTGAGAGAGATTGAATTGTGTTGTTGTTAAAATGATTTACCAAAAATCAATTTATATTTATGCCATAATATTTATTAAATTAATAATAAAATTATGACACAAAACATGCAATGGCTTAGAGTGTCAAACACTCAATTTCCATGCAATAACATTGAGTGCATTGTACACTATCTACATGCAATGCATTAGAATGACATGTGTCATGTGGGCCCCACACGTTTCCAAATGAAAGTGGGCCCATGTGCACTCACGCGTTCGGGTTCGATATTTCCGAAATACCCAGCTTACGTCGCGACGTTAATTCAATCGAATAATTACGGCTAGCGAAATTATTATTTACGTCGCTAACGAATTAATTCTAAATTAACTCGTTTGCCCGAATTAAAATCTAATTTAATTCCGCGTCAAAATCTAATTTCGTTTAATATATCGAATATATTAATTTACCGATTAATTCCAAATTAATCGTTATCTCTCTCTAGACGATATTTTATCCTGGATAAGATATCTCCGTAATTAATCCTAGATTAATTTTCTCTCTCTTCTATATAATCCCAGATTATTCAAGAGTGCGAGTTGTGCGTCATCGGTGGATTATCGGGAAGCGACCCATGAGATCCCGGATAATCTGGCAGTAAATACGGTCGTCGGAGTATCCGAATCACGTACGTACCAAGAACTACGTTCTACCGATTTACGAGACAAGGTCGACTCCTAGCAAAGCACCAAGTCTTCCCAAGTTCTCCGGACATATTCATCAAAGAATATTAAGATCTGTATCAAGAGTAGTATACAATTGTATTGTGCATATCGGCCCAGTATCGGATAGTCACGTGCTAGGGCTGGGGCTGGATAAGTGTCTGCCCCGTCCGAAACACATATCGGATGTCTGGTAACTAGTCTCTATAATCAGATATTCATGACCTGGTCATAATATCACGATTGGATGCACATCACTTAAGAGCACTAATACCGTATCCTGCGTGACATCATCTCCATTATGACTGGAGTGACACTTCCATCTTGACATCACATCCAATACACTACGATTCCTGATAAACCCAGAAGAGGTGAACACAGAACCAGTTAAGATCCCCCACCACCAAAACCAAAGTTTACCGATTGTCGTAAGTATTAGCGATGTAAGTCTCAGGTTAAGACTATACACACCTACCTTGATTTCGGCCTCCCATAGACACCTAGTCATAATACCAATGGGATTCCGAAGGGTCTATCCAGAGCGAAGCTGTTTCCCGTACCATCGGTGAAATACGACCTCCTATCGCACTTGCACAAGTATCCAATACTTATATATATGAGAACTATGCCGTTGTGCCCTCACAACGCACACAAGTGCAATACTAGCCTATTCCGCATTATCGATGTCCAGTCTCGATAATACTACGGCTAGGGATATTTAATGATTAATCCTTCGTGGACTGATACTGTCTCATATCATCTCAATCCAGGAACTAATCATAGGGACCTCTCTTCATTTATATATCTATGGTGATCTAATCACAAAATGACGATAGTGCAATTTCCTTGTTACATAGTTAATTTGCTACAACAACACAATGATCTGTGCAAATAGTGACGCTATGGGTCATATTATCCAACAAAACTCTTCTCATGGAAGTCAAAATCACAGTGGTCAGGTCCATTCCTAATCACCAAGGTTTTACCAGATAGATCCATTGAGATACATGATCTTGACTCCAACAAAACATTCAAGGTTAAAAACAAGCGTGTCAAGCACTACTGAGGAGAATCATTTGAGCGACAAAAGAAGTGTCACACTTTCAGATCCAGCCTAACGTTCGAGAAGTCACGTATAGCCGACGACGTTAAACTTAGCGTTCGCATGGGGGTAACCCATGCAATTTGTGTATATATTGTGATCTTGTGTGTTTTATTTTTGTGTGTTTAATTTTTGCAGGTAAAGTCATTTCACGATGGAAGATGTTCTCGAAAATCTTCACAACCATTTCCTTCTCTCCCTCATAACATTCTCATGAAAGTTTACAAAGCTCGCATGGAACGGATGAGACTACTGATGATAAAAGGTATTCCTACTAAAGTTCGTTGGATTATTGAAGCACGGGTCTGATTGGCAGGTGAGTTCTCTGACTCTTTTATTTCACATCTGCCTGGTTTCGGAAGAAGAACCTATGCTAAAAATAAAAGAGCTAAAAGAATGAGTGTATGCTATAAATGTGCTCGTATGTTTTATGATACTCGTTGTCATTCTTTAAGAATGATGTCTCATAACCGTGAATATAAGATTAATTTCATTAGGGATGGCTGAAGTAAGGAGTCTTTGAATGACATATCTAAAACTCTTGATACGCATCCCAGTGGATATGTGTATCACGAAATTCGCGTCTTATATACACAATTCCAAATAGAAAGACAACAGTTATGTCTTAGGAATCTGACTCAAAAATACCTTGTTTGCCAATTTTTAAGAAAATTTTATGGGAACCTTGTCCCTGACGCATAGACATCAATCAAACCGTAAATTATTGTAAATATTATATCTCTTTGTCTTTTCCTAATAATTGTGATTCAAGTTCCAGATTAAAGAAGACTCAACAATCTACAACTTTGAATTTCATAAGATATTCGAATTATGATGTTTTCATTACCGAAATTGATGAAAAATCTGTAAGTATGTTATATGTAATTATAAAAGTCATTTTAAAAAAAAATGAAATAAAAAATTGGAAATTGTCAAACTTCCACCAACACATGCATTCATTTTTGGTGGAGTATTTGGTGCCAGGTTTGGCGGAAAAATTTGTGGAGAAATTGGTGGAAGCCTTTATATTTACCTATAAATACTAAGCTAAACTTTGTAAATTTTTCATGCTTTCTTGGGTGGATTTCTCCATGAAACCTAAAAGAAATTGTCTTGCATGTTTATTTAATTTTTCTTGTATTTTCTCTTTATTTATTTAATAAATTTTTATGTGTTTTTAATTACATCATGAATAGGTAATCTTTTTTTTTTCTGGAGTCTGGGGGTGAAACTTTTAATATAATAATTTATATTTACTCCCTTAAATTAAATAAGTAAATTGAATTAATTATTTACCGCCTATATGGCCGATTTTACATTATTGGACTTAGTTTCCACCTATATGGTTGGTTTAGGTGCTAACCTTGTTGCCGCCTACATGGTCGGTTTATATGATTTTGTTACTGCCTTTATGGTCGGTTGGACTTTGGATAAATGACATTCACAGCCTATATGGTCGGTTTTATTATAATTAATTCAAGAAATGATTAATTGATAAGGGAGTAATCTATATTTGAAGTATTAAAAATGAAACCCCTAGCTCCAACACTTTCTTTTATGTTGTAATTTTCTTTACTTTTTAATTTTATATTATGTTATTTTGTTTAACTATGCATTTTGTAATTTTAGTTATGTTTTGTAACTAAAAATATTATCTAGGGTTGGGATGAATTTCAATATCACCGTTTTATAAGTGGTTATTTTATGTTTTGGGAAGTATATTGGTTTATTTATTGGGTCTTAAGCTTAATGCTTCTTGTTAACTTGCCATTAATAAGATTTATTTGGTAAATTAAAATGAACTTGGAAAAGGGGTTTTAGGTTTTAGTCATAGACTCAATAGCTCACGATCTCACCTTGGGGTAAATGTCTTTTATGTAGATTTCCTTACAAGATAGGAATATACATGTCGGGCGGGGGTAGCCATAATTGGAACTTAATCTTAATGAATTCAGAGTTTCTTAATTAACATAGGAATATAATTAATTGGGTTACTTTGGGTATTTACATCTGACCATCGAAAGAGGTTTTTGCATAACGTCATGTTCCAGGTTAATAAACTGATATATTGCACAAACATTAGATAATCACTTCATCTTTAAAAGATATTGGAAGGATTCACAACCCTGGATATTTTCATATCATTGTTTAAAACTTAAAATCTACCTTTGTTTTGTTTTAATTACTTGTCTTTAGATTAAAATCACTATCCAACCAAAAATCAATCAATTAGATAAGGTATCAACTCCTCGTGGGATCGATATATTTTATACTACTTGAGCGATACGTGCGCTTGCGTTACATGTGTATGTTTACTACCAATAAGGTTTTTGGCGTCGTAAATTCTTGGGAGATCTGGAAGTTATTCCAGATATGGATAAACCACTCACACTTTATTACGATAATAGTGGTGCAGTGGCAAATTCAAAAGAACCAAGAAGCTACAAGAGGGGAAAGTATATAGAGTGGAAATATCATCTCATCAGGGAGATAGTACAGAGAGGAGATGTTACTGTCACAAAGATTACATCCGCAGAGAACCTGGTTGATCCGTTTACAAAGACCTTATCGGCTAAAGTGTTTGAAGGTCACCTAGATGGTCTAGGATTATGTGACATGTCTCATTCTCTTTAGTGCAAGTGGGATATTATTGGGATGTATGCCCTAAAGCAACATGTAATGTAGATGGCTTTATATCTTTTGTAATAAGATGATGCATTGTACATTTATCAAAATGTTTGTTTAATTTTCGCATATTATAAATTATCTTGATTACCCTAGATTACTTATGTGCCTTCATACTTAGTGTATGTGTGTCATACACAAGAGGATTTAAGTCTGAAGTTAGTATTCTTAAATAGTCCATATAGAGCAAACAAAGTGGGTACTTTTTGTGGTTTATCTATAGGTGCGGTCCATTCTATATTTGTATGGCGACCTTTATCCGGGATCGTCCATGTAGAGACATGAGAATGGAGGCACCTTGTATGATGTGATCATACAAGACTGGACCCATATGGAAATAACTTTCTTATAATATCCGTTAAATAAAGAAAATCATTTTGATCTACTAAATGGTCATATACAGATTGATCTTAATCCTGAGTGTACTACGAACTCATCCATGGCAGGCTTTGTCCTTTGATTTACAAAGGTGAGGTTGGTATAGCAGTCCCAACCAATAACTACGTACTTTGGGGGCATAGTCTATTGTGTAGCTGGGAATATTTTACACAGACATGGAGTTCACTCATTCTTGCGAGAATTAGATGATTATCTTCCTTAAGGGTTGATTCGGTACTTGAACGATTTGAGGGCACAAGTCTTTCTATTACGAATAGAAAGATTAAAATTCATAATGGTTATGAATAAATCATTCATTAGAGAATCAATGGAACTAAAGGTATAAATAATTAGAGGGGTATAATAGATATTATGACCCGACTATAATTTTGAGATACTCGTGATGGGTCAATTCATATGCCGTGAGTATATCGATGGACACTTACTTGGCTTGACTTAATATCTTATCTACGTCAATGAGAGTGCAACTTCGGGTTTTTAGTGGAATAACCCGGAGTTAATAATTCAGAATATTTAATTAAGAGTTTAATTAATATTTTGAGATTATTGGAGCTCGGAACCGTAGGTCCATTTGGTCCCCGTGCTAGCTCGATATACTTTAGCGAATTTAGTATAATTTGATATTCCAATTATATACTCAAATGTGTATAAATATTATTAATAGGATTAATGTCACATTTGGAACTTTATATTAAAGTTTAATATATAGTTTTATAATAAATGATTATATGATAATTACTTATTATTAATTATTAAATTATATATGATATAAATTAATGGAGGTCAAATTTGGAATTTCTAAATTTTCGGGTTTTGGAAACACTTGGCTTTATTTTGGAAGTTACACCCTTTTGAAAGGTAATAACTCATTAGTTTTGTAACATATATTTTCTTTATAGAAACTAATATTGGATGTTACAAAATTATTGAAAAATAAACCCCTTGGCTGAATTTCACACATGGAGAAATATGAAGGGTTTTGTTTTATTTTGGAAACAAAATAACCTAAGTATAAAAGAAAAATTGTTTTTCTTTTTGCCATAATCTCTTTTGTAACCCTAGCCTCCATCTTCTTCTTCTTCTTCATTCTCTCTCAAAAGTTGAGAAAAACCAAAAGAAAGGAACAAGAAGAAATTAAAAATAAACACCAAGTGTGCTTACATCTCTAAAACGTTTAGGGATTATTTTGGGAGTCTTGCCCACACAAGTTGATGAGTGGTAAAACTATCACTATTTCTCACTCATTTAACCTAATATTTTGTATAGTTTCTTGAGTTTTGTGAATGTTTTGATGTGTTTTGTGTTATTTTGTAGATAAATAAAGTTTCAGGACATTCTTGAGGTGATTTGGGCCAAAATAGTGAAAATTGGACGAAAAGGGCATTTCGGTAATTTTTGCGCGTCGCGATGCCTAACTTGCACCAGAGCTGCTAATGTGCGCCGTGCCACGTGTCATCATCCTACGGTGCCGACAATTACTATTTCCACGTGTGCCACGTGTCGCCACATCATCCGGTCTACGAGTCAACTCTTCAACGCGTCTTGCCATGTCATCATCCACGTCAGCAGGTCAACCGAGTCAACATGCCACGTCATCATCAGCCAATCACAGCATGACACGTGTTTCCACGTGTCGCAATCCTACGGTGCCGATAATTTCTCTCAGCCGCCTTGCCACATCAGCGCCACGTCAGCATAATAATTGAGCTCTTAACCGCCTCGCCACGTGTCGCCTTATCTTCTTATCCGAATTGCCACGTGTCAAAACCAGAGCATGCCACGCCAAAGGGATTGGCGTCGCGACGCTTGAACCCCACCGAGGCCTATAAATTCAGCTCGAGATTTCAGATTTTGTGGTACCACTCTCTCTCTTCTATTCTATGTAAAGAGAGAGTTTCTCTCTCTAGTTTCTTTTAGTTTTTAGTTATTTTTAGTTTTGTAAATAATTTTAATTACGTTTTGTTAATATAGTAATTTACTTTTTTACATTTTACAGTTTTTACTATTTACCATTATGAGGTAACTTCCCCAGTTAGGGTGAAAGGTAATTCTTTTACTGTTACTATTTAGATTAATCTCCCTTGAAAATAATATATTCACTATTTAAAATATTGACTTAAAAAGGATACCGCCAGATTGGTCGGTTGGTAATTTAATTTTGGTTCCGCCTTTATGGCTGGTTGGATTTAATTTGACTTAATCAGGTTACCGCCTATATGGCTGGTTGGAAAAAGAATCACAAGTTTATATATTATTTTATGGGAGATATCTAAAATAGTAAATATTAAAAGTAATTCCTTTTACCTTAGCATTTTATTTTATTTTACATTTCAACTTTTACTTTATGTCTTTTACTTTTAAGTTTTTACTAGCCCTAGTTATATGTTAGTTATCTGGGGTTGTGATGAATTCTAATATCACCGGTTTATAATGGGTTATTTTATAGTTTGTGTAATTTAAAGTTTACTTATTAAGTCTTAAGCTTAATGCTTCTTGTTGTCTGATCACCAATAAGATTGATGTGGTAAATCTAAAATGAACTAGATATAGGGATTTTAGGTTTAAGCCTTAGACTTAATAGCTCACGATCTTCCTTGAGGATAGATAACCCTTTAATAGATTTTCTTATATGATAGACATATACCAGTCGGGCGGGGGTAGCCATAATTGGAACTTAAACTTAATGAATCCAGATAATTTGGTTGGCATAGACATATGGTTCAATTGGGTTAAACTGGGTATTTGCTTCTGACCATCGACATAGGCTTTTGCATAATTTAGTGTTTCAGGTTAGTAAACTGATTTATTACACAAACATAAAATAACCACTTCATCTTTTAAATGATATTAGAAGGATTCACAACCCTAGATCTTTGTGTCTTTTGTTATTTTCCTTAGTATTTTCTTTTGTCTTTTTATTTATTTATTTATTTTGCAAAACTACAATCAACCAAATCAATCAAGCAATTATTCTCTTATCCCTCAATTAGATATCTGTAAATAAATAGATTCAATAATTAATAACAATAGTAGGAATTAAGTCCTCGTGGGATCGATATTTTTATACTACTTGAACGATACGTGCACTTGCGTTATACGTGTGTGTTTACGCCGGTCAAGTTTTTGGCGCCGTTGCCGGGGACTTATTTATCTTTTACTATTAGTTTAGGGGTTAGATACGTTACTTGTATCTAATTTCTTTTTACTTATTGTCGTTGTTTTCTTGTGTTTCAGGTTCTCAGAAATTACATGAGACGAACCAGAAGCTTTGAACTCCGACCGCTTGACCCAGAAATTGAAAGAACCATCAGACTGTTGAGAAGGGAAAGGCGAGAAGGCCAAGAAGCTTTAGTCAACATAAAACCTGAACCTTTGAACGTTGCACTACCAATTCCCATTCGAGACAGAACCATTCCGGTGGTTGATAGACTCATTTCTTGCATTGTACTTCCTCCATTACCAGCAAATGCATGTGACATCAAAATATGCATTCAGATGATTCAGCAATCAGTGCAGTTTGAAGGAAATGCAATGGAAGATCCTAATGCCCACATCAGCAACTTCCTGGAAGTTTGCGACACTTTCAATTACAACCGAGAAGCCGAAGAAGCAATGAGACTATGTGTTTCCCATACTCATTGAAGGACAGAGCTAAAGCCTGGCTACATTCACTACCAGCAGGTTCCATCATAACTTGGAACACTTTAGCCACCAAATTTCTTGCAAAGTACTTTCCACCAGCCAGAACCGGAAAGCTGAGGAATGACATCACATCCTTTGTACAACAAGATTCAGAAACTCTATACGAAGCTTGGGAAAGGTACAAAGATTTACTCCGGAAATGTCCTCACCATGAGATTCCAAAATGGCTTCAAGTCAAAACATTCTATAATGGACGTTCTGGAATAATGAGAACCACAATAGATGCTGCTTCTGGAGGAGCTTTAATGGCGAAAGGAGAAGATCAAGCCTGGGAACTAATCGAAGAAATGGCCAACAACAATTCTTTGTGGCCAACAGAAAGGAGCATGTTCCAAAGAATTGTAGGAATTTATGAAAGTGGAGCCAATACAGCAGTCAGTGCCAAGCTAGATCAGATATGCAAATTCATGGAGACTCTTACCACTGGATCCACAAGTTCACCACATGGAGGAGCACCAGAACTAAACCAACTTGAAGAGACGGTGAATTATGTCAACAATTTCAAAAGACAGGGGAACAATCCATATTCCAACACTTACAACCAAGGGTGGAGGAATCATCCTAATTTTTTTTAACGGAGCAAAAGAACTATCCATCACCTGGATTTCAGCAACAGAACAAAAGCCAGGAATTTGAAAAAGAACCAGAAATGAAAGAATGGATTGGAGAGATGTTCAAAAAGCAACAAGCAGCATATGATGCTATATTTCAAAGCCAATCTGCTTCTATCAAAGCACTGGAGAATCAAATCAAACAACTGGCCAATGCTCAGAGTTACAGACCACCAGGAAATCTTCCCAGCAATACAGAACCAAATCCAAGGAATTGAGGGAAGGAGCAATGTCAAGCCATCAACTTGAAAAGTGGTACTGAAATCAACAAAAATGTTGGAATCAAGGCAGTCATTGAAGATGTTCCAAAAGAAGCAGAACAACAGATGGAGGAAAAAGAAAAAAAAATCATTCCACCTCCACATTTTCCTCAGCTTCTTCAGAAAAACAAATTGGACAAGCAGTTTTCTCGATTCCTGGAGGTGTTCTAAAAGCTTCACATCAACATCCCATTTGCAGAAGCCTTGGAAGAAATGCCCAGTTATGTCAAATTCATGAAAGAAATTCTTTCACGAAAAATGAGATTGGGAGACTACGAAACAGTAGCATAACGGAAGAATGCAGCGCCATTATTCAGAGGAAACTTCCCCTAAAGTTGAAAGATCCTGGCAGTTTCACAGTTCCATGCACCATTGGAGAACATTATATCGGTAAGGCTTTATGTGATTTAGGAGCCAGTGTTAACTTGTTGCCTTTTTCTATTTACAGGAAACTGTAGATTGGAGAAGCAATGCCTTCCTCAGTTTCATTGCAACTTGCTGACCGAACACTCGCATTTCCACGAGGTGTTGTTGAAGATGTGCTGGTCAAAGTAGACAAACTAATTCTCCCAGTAGATTTCATCATCCTTGACATGGAAGAAGACAAAGAAATACCTATCATTCTTGGGAGACCATTCTTCGCTACAGGTAAAACTGTGATTGATGTGCAAAAAGGAGAACTGACCATGAAAGTGCAGGACCAAGAAGTGACCTTTAATGTTTTCAAAGCCATGAAATTCCTGAGCGATGAAAAGGAAGAAGAATGCTTCAAAGTTGATGTTGTTGATAATATCGTTCAAAATACTGAGCCAACTCCCACAGATACACTTGAAGCTTGCATCACCAACATGACTGACAACGAGCTAGATGCTGAAATCCTGGAATGTATCAACTACCTTGACAAACCATTCAGATTCAAAGCAACACCACCAGTTGAAAGCATGGAACTGCCAAGGAAAGATCGAATCAAGCCCTCGATTGAAGAACCACACCACAGTTGTGTTGATTTTCTATAAGGTCCCAAGATCAAACAAGACATGAAATTATGTGTGAACACATCAACGGAGGTAGCGGAATACTCACATTGATCGGTAGAGTTGATTTGGAGACGATTCAAGCCCAAAAACGCACTGCCTTTGTAAGCTCACTGCAGCAGTCCACTGCCTACAAAAACAGAAAATTGGGTGAAGAAACGGAGCTCCAATCATCGTCGGATCGATCCCGTCTCATGGGGAAACCTCCCTACCACCTTCGCAAGACTCGTAGTGTGCTAGCACTTGCGGTTTTCACCATGAAAACCCAACTCTTGGCTTCCCTTGCTCACGGTTTTTGGCTTCCAAAAACAGTGAGTTTTGCCCCTTGGGCGTGAGAGAAGAGAGCATTTGAGAGAGAATTGTGTAATGGTTTGTTAATTAAAATGATTTACCAAAAATCAATTTATATTTATGCCATAATTCATTAAATTAATAATAAACTTATGACACAAATTCATGCAAAGGCTTAGAGTGTCAAACACTTCATTTCCATGCAATACCATTGAGTGCATTGTACACAATCTCCATGCAAAGCATTAGAGTGTCAAATAAGCATAATATGACATGTGTCAAAGTTAATGCATATCTTGACATGTGTCATGTGGGCCCCACACGTTTCCCAATGAAAGTGGGCCCACGTGCACTCACGCGTTCGGGTTCGATATTTCCGAAATACCGAGCTTGCGTCGCGACGTTAATTCAATCGAATTTAAATAAATAATTACGCCTGGCGAAATTATTATTTACGTCGCTAACGAATTAATTCTGAATTAACTCGTTTGCCCGAATTAAAATCTAATTTTAATTCCGCGTCGAAATCTAATTTCGTTTAATATATCGAATATATTAATTCATCGATTAATTCCAAATTAATCGTTCTCTCTCTTTAGACGATATTTTATCCCGGATAAAATATCTCCGTTATTAATCCAAGATTAATTTTCTCTCTCTTCTATTATAATCCCAGATTATTCAAGAGTGCGAGTTGTGCGTCATCGGTGGATTATCGGGAAGCGACCCATGAGATCCCCGGATAATCTGGCAGTAAATACGGTCGTCGGAGTATCCGAATCACGTACGTACCAAGTACTACACGTTCTACCGATTTACGAGACAAGGTCGACTCCTAGCAAAGCCCAAGTCTTCCCAGGTTCTCCGGACATATTCATCAAAGAATATAGATCTGTATCAAGCGTAGTATACAAATGTATTGTGTATATCGGCCCAGTATCGGATGGTCACGTGCTAGGGCTGGGGCTGGATAAGTGTCTGCCCCGTCCGAAACACATATCGGATGTCTGGTAACTAGTCTCTATAATCGGATATTCATGACCTGGTCATAATATCCCGATTGGATGCGCATCACTAAAAGAGCACTAATACCGTATCCTGCGTGACATCATCTCCATTATGACTGGAGTGATACTTCCGTCTCGACATCACATCCAATACACTACGACTCTCTGATAAACCCAGAAGTGGTGAACACAGAACCAGTTAAGATCCCCCCAACCACCAAAACCAAAGTTTACCGATTGTCGTAAGTATTAGCGATGTAAGTCTCAGGTTAAGACTATACACACCTACCTTGATTTCGGCCTCCCATAGACACCTAGTCATAATACCAATGGGATTCCGAAGGGTCTATCCAGAGCGAAGCTGTTTCCCGTACCATCGGTGAAACACGACCTCCTATCGCACTTGCATAAGTATCCAATACTTCTATATATATGAAACTATGCCGTTGTGCCCTCACAACGCGCACAAGTGCAATACTAGCCTATTCCGCATTATCGATGTCCAGTCTCGATAATACTACGGCTAGGGATATTTAATGATTAATCCTTCGTGGATTGATACTGTCTCATATCATCTCAATCCAGGAACTAATCATAGGGACCTCTCTTCATTTATATATCTATGGTGATCTAATCACAAATGACGAGAGTGCAATTTCCTTGTTACATAGTTAATTTGCTACAACAACACAATGATCTGTGCAAATAGTGACGCTATGGGTCATTTTGTCCAACAATCTCCCACTTGGCACATTGCGAGTCACTCAAGTGTCCTACACCTGAACTATGTACGGTTCGCTCAAATTGCTGAGAAAGGTTTTCGTCAGCGGATTTGTTTGTTTATCGTTTGACGCGATTTATACGATCATCACATCGCCACGATGTATGATCCGAACGAATCAGATGATATAGAAGTATATATCTGGATCGTCGATGAGACCTTTAATTCCTTAGCCTGTGCTGACGCCTAGCTCAGCTGCTAACAGAACTATATCTAATCTAATTAGATTTACTTTCGACCCAAAAGACTTCTATTGCTGCCTCAGTTGCAGCAATAATCCGCATTTGTTGTTTATTCGGCAACAGTTATCTTGCTTGGAAGATTTCCAGCTCACTGTCCCGTTATTCAAACTTTATAGTACCGTAGTATTTAACTGTTTGGAAACTTGCAGCAGTGATCCCAGTCACTTCAAGTTCTCCTTCTCCATAGTAAAAGATAACATCTTTAGTTCTCAGAGATACTAACAGATGTTCTTAACTTCAATCCAGTGACTGTCACTTGGATTGACCTGATTGTGACTCCATATGCTTGAAGCGTATGAGACACCAATACAAGTACATTTTAAATGTACAATTTCCCAGAGAGTGTTAACAACTCCAAATCTATCCCAGTAGATCTTTATTCCTCTAATAAAGGTTGTTACTCCCCAGAATTCTACGGAGAATTCTATTGAAAGCCAAGCTTTCAACAATAGCTTTATGGGAATTTCACTGTCAGTGCGCTCTCCCACTAACCTCCTTATATACACAAGAATTATTTCGTTTTGAGTCAAATCATAAACCATTATGATTATTTCAAAACGACAGTTCCAAGAACCTTATGCTTGCATCAATCCAATCATGGATCGAATAACCCGCAAACCTTGTTTGTCGGTTATACAAAATCGTCAGGATGTTGTAAACATCCTCAAAAAGGTTTCCTTTTCAGGAAAGCGATTTTGATTTGTAACTAACATATTTCATAAATGAAATATATAGTTATCAATAAGCATCTTCAAAATGGATTTACCATGGCAACAGGTAAAAGGTTGAACCGTTATTAACATAATGTTGATAACGATACCTTTCCGTCAAAACCTTAGGTTTGCACGTTGGTATGTTGCCTTCCATGTATGTCTTCCTTGAAGACGTTTATAGTACCAATAGGCACAACGCCTTATGGTACAACAACCAGTGACTAAACATAGTTGTCTATACATGGAATCCATTTCGGACTCATGGCACTTTCCCCATAATGGGTCGATACCCTACCTCGTATCACTTCCTCATAACGTAGTCGGATGGTACACCTCCATAAGATTGACATCTTAATGAGGTTAGATCAGAAACCCATACCCTAGGTTGTTTTCTGACTCTATCCGATCTACTAGTTTCTTGTGTATTTGAAGATTAATGGTATAGATTCATCATAGATGAACTATTTGTGTTCCATTTCGGACTTCGTGCCTTGAACAGTGTTACTCCGATTTTCATCGAGTATCACTATCCTCCCACTGACCACTGCATATCGGTATTCCTCTCAGGAAAAACCGCATGGTGAGCAACAATTACATTGTTCTCATGTGAGATTTATAAGTACTCTATACTAAGGTTTCCCTTAGGATAACTTATATTGACACTTATCCAATTTGGGTCTTTTAGTTTGGTATCATCCAAACGTTATGCCTGGCATACCCAAATTATCAGGAATGAGAAACCACGTTTCTTTCCCTTTTCATATCCTATATGATATCTGTCAAACAGATTTATATGGAACCTTATTCCAAAGTTTTTTGCACTGTTAATACATATCCTGTTGAAGGAATAGTAGCTCAGAGCGACTCGTGATAAACTTTATCATGTCCAACAAAATTTCGTTTTTAGTTCAGACACACGTCTAACTGACGTGTCTCGAGAGGAGTCCTTATCTGAAAGAATACCATACTCTTTCATGTACGTATGAAACTTACTGCTTAAGTATTTTCCATTACGGTATTACCGTGGCGGAATAACACTATAGCCGATCTGTT
>SKCR01029983.1:0-37292 GCA_019454045.1 Zanthoxylum bungeanum
TAGATAAGAACGTCAAATTCCTAAGGTATAATATAGTAGACTTTCAAATTTACGATCTCCAAATAACACTCGAAACTCGCTTCTGAAATATACCACATCCAAGGATTTACTAGATCACAAACACGTTCAAGATACCTATGCCATGTACAGAGGACTGGCGGATTCTATCTGATACTCACAGGATATCATGAGCATCAGTCCACACCCAACGAACAGGCGGAGGTCTGATCTAAATAGATCGTTGATGTGATTGCCTTCAAAGTGTGGAGGATATTCATATATCCACAGTGGTATCTCAAGTCGAATGACCATATGCTACTCGACTCGAGAAGATTCCTATTGATGTTAGTGTACCATCTATTAGGAAATCTTCAGTGAGTCGTTCAATATTTATCAAATAAATACATACATGTCTATACGAGTCTCCCAAGACTCATGGTTCATTGGGATAAACCATCAGACCGAGTCTCGATATAAGACATGTACTGGTCTCAGTGGATTTTACTAACCGACCCATGTCAGTAAATCTTGACCAGGAACTTTATTTGATAATATACTTCAAGTAGTGACACTTCCCAATGTCAATTACAAACTATTTTGTAACTGCGCACTATAAATTTATTATCGGGTCTTTGTCTAATATATACATATCACTAAATCATATTTAGTTTCAATCTAATCGTAATTAGATCGAATATGTATGTAAAAGCAAGAAGTACTACCATAAATAAGTAATATTATGGAAAAAAGAATTGTTCGTATTCATGAATCAGACATAAATACGATCCGGATTGGCACTCCGAGTACCAACCCTAAAAGTAAAAGTCTTTTTTGGTGTAGTGCCCTCTAGTTTTTCCCCTCAATATTCTTGTCCTCTGGTTTATTTTTTATGATAGAACTTTAGTATCCAACCTATATACGGTGACAAATTTTAGTTATGTGTTGAGTGTTTTATGTTTTTTTCCATCATTTTATAGATCTATTGTATCAAATGAGTATATTTGGTATTGGAAGTGAAAGCTGTGATGGAGCTTTATAGTTGTTCCCAAATATTTGTATATCTAATTTTGATTTGCCAGTTTTACTTATAATAGATTATACATAGACTGGTGTAAAAAAATAGATTGATTATGTGTATTAATGGTGGTTTTTCACCCCCACGAAGTCGGAATCCCTCGGATGGGGAGAATGGGGATTGCAGTTAACAGATAAAGGCTTAAGGAAATTGTGAAGATAAAAGGTTGACATAAGGTCCCGAGCCCGAGGTACACGTTGGGACACCGATGTGGTCATGTCCGAGGTGGTTAGGTACGACAACACTAGAACATTTATGAAGATTTATTCGATGTGGTCGGGTTGGTCCCAGCATCAGACTCTCGGGATAACCTGGGCATCAGACTCTTGGGATAGCCTCGGCATCGGACTCGGCATTCAGAGTCTCATTTCAGCCTCTGAAGTCAGGATCGACTCAGCAGATCAGACCTGATCGAGGAAATCAGACCAAACACCTAGAGTCTTGGCACACCAACCTAATCTGTTAGTAGACACAATGAAAGATGTTACATATCGGCACACCGACCTGATTACCTAGGTCGGGGATACTGAACCTTATGTATATGTATGGATGACGTAAGCCCTACATGAAACCTAGAACCGCCAGAAAATTGATGGGTGTAACATACGAGTAAAGGCTGATGGGCGTAACGTACGAATAAAGGTTAATTGGCGTAACGTACGAGTAATATGCAATAATGATAAGGAAACGTGGCTGACGTCATAAGCTGTTATAACAGTAGAATTTATCCTAATATATAAAGGGGTTGAGAATTCATTGTAAGAGGTTCTCTTTTTCGGTTGGTTAATTTGTTTCTTCACTTGTAAAAGATAGCAAATAGCCTACTGTAAGCGAGAGATAGAGAGGTCGGTCTGACTTCCTTATGTTTGTGGGTGTAGGTCGGATCCATTTCACCGAACCATGTTAAATCCTCTGTGTTATTTATGTGTTTTTCATCTTTTGCTAAGTTTTCTTTTGGTCCCCAAACCAAACAAATTCACAGTTGATGGAGATTTGTTCGAGGAGTGATTTTCCTAAATTTCCCCTGGAACGAAAATCAGTAGCCAACAGTTGGCGCCGTATGTGGGGGAAAGTACGAAAAGCAACAAGCATGTTACGACGATGGAAAAAAATGGAAACTATAGAACTGTAGAGTCATCGACGATAGGATGGATAGAGAAGATGAAGGAAACCATGCGAAATGAAAGAAAGGATACACAAAAGAAAAGTGAAACAACCCAGGTCCTTATGAAGACTATGATAGAAAAGATTGAGAAACTAGAGAAGTCCGAAGAACCTGGTGGAGTAGGATCTAGTATAAAGAAAGAAGAAATAGCTGAAAGGGTTTTTATGGGGTATTATCGGGTAACGCAGCGGAACACGAAAAATTAAAATTTTCCGATATCAATAATTTTTCTTGGGAAATTAAAATAAACTAATTTATTCTAATTACTCAATACTTAAAACTGAATTTCTTACCCAAAAATCAAATTTTCCCCAAATTACCGTGAAACCCCCAAAGGTTTGTATTTTGGTAATTTTAGTCCAATTTTGTCAAATACAAATTTAAGTGATTTCAAATCACTACCAAAATGATTTATACATATCATATACATAAAAATACAACTCACAATAAAAATCCCCAAAATCCACCAAATTGCCGTGAGTACCCAAGACTTTCAATTTTGTGCATTTTGGTCCAAATTTGTTAAAAATAAGTTTAGATGATTTCCAATCAACACCAAATATTTTTTATATCTTATATACATCATTATACAACACATATATGAAAAGCCCCAATTTTAGTTTAGGTTAAGAACCCTAATTTCTCAAATTAACAAAATTAACCAAATCTAATACTTTAATCTAATCTCTACAATTGAAACAACTCAATAACAATTCTAGGTCATCAATGAGTGGCCTAACAACTCTAAAATGGCAACAAGATCATCAAATGATCAAAAGTGTGCTTATACACCATTTACAAGCATACTTTATTAAACATACATGCATACATCTTTCATTCATACTTCCAACCATCATAACACAAATATAAGAGAGTAGAAAAACTTATGAACAACATATGTTATAGCCAAGAACAAAAGAAATGATTTTTCTTCTAATGAAAAGTTGGAAATACTTACTAATTTCCAAGTTTTCTTTACTTTCTTCTTGGTTTCTTCTCTTTTTCTCTCAAGTCTCCTTTTGTTTATGTTTTTGAAAGCTTAGCAAAGTGAAGCAAATGAAAAAATGAAAACCTTATATATGTTAGGGCTTGGCCGAAACTTGTAAGAAAAAGAAAAAAAAATCTTTTTCATTTTTCAAACAAAAATAAAGAAATCAAAATCAATTTGATAACTTTTATCTTTAATGTAAAAGTCGATATTTTACATTATTTAATCACTTCCTAACTTTATCATAATTGTAGATATTTATATTTTTAATTATTTAATAATTAAATGATTAAATAATTAATTAAATATAAATATATGTATTATATTTACTTTAAATAATTCAAATACATATATTAATGATATATGTCAAATATCATAATTTGACAATTAATTAATGTGTATTTAATAAAATCATATATTAAATATAAATACACATTAATTAGGAAATGATCGGAAGGTCCCTAAGTATGTATCTTTCGTTTAACCGTTAAACGATTTATAAATAATCAGTATTATTCGTAAGAGTTGCCCCAATGCTCTACGAGTATATTTCATTAGTGAGACTCTCTAGGTTCAGCCATTTCCGTCACGAAATCCAATTTCATATCCATAATCTATCCACCCGTAAATTATAAAGAACGCAGATAAACTCATTAAACCAAAAGGTCAAGGTCATTGCATACATATAATCTCTCTGTCACAGGTATCCAGATTATTCGAGAGATATAGATATAAACATCAAATCTCTATAGTTATAATCACATCGATGTTTCTATTACAAATCTCTTAATAACACTTAGAATTCACCTCTACAGTGTACCAAGAGCCCATGGATTTAACAGATTGCTAATTCTATATTGAATACATATGCTCTGTACACAGAGCTGATGGATTCTATCTTGACACACAGAGGATATCCTAAGAATCCGTTCCACACCAAACGAACATGCGGAGGTCTGACCCAAATAGGTTGGTGACGTGACTGCCATCAAAATGTGGAGGATATCTCATATATCTACAGTGGTATCTCAAGTAAAAGAATCATTATGCTACTCAACCCGAGAAAATTCTTATTGATGTTGGTGTAGCATCCATAAAGAATCTTCGGTGATTCATTCAGTGTTTATCCGATATAAACACCTACATGTCTATATGAGTCTCTGAGACTCATGGTTCATTGAGAATCAACCATTGAAATCCAAGATTCCAATATACGACATGTACCGGTCTCAGCGGGTTTACATACTGACCAAGTAATGTAAACCTTGACCAGGAATAGTTAAACAAATGATATTTTATGATACAATTCAATTTCAATTGCGACGTTTTTTGTAACTGTATCATAATTAATCATTCTAAGGTCAATTACGTCTTTACCATATATAAAGAGATGTTATATAATAGAAACTGTTTATTTTATTCATAATAAAATATTTACATAAGTATTTACAGGGAAATACATAAGAAATTGGCGCTCTGAGCACCAACCCTGACAATAACGAGAGGAAAGAGGATCGCCGAAGTAGATAGAGACCTCTGAAAGAGAAAAAGAACCACTCGAGGAAGCAGATCTGAATGGGAAGTACCGGAACGATATTCAGAGAAGGGGTGCGAAGTTCCCGATTACAGAGAATACTATATTTGAAATGGAAGACGTGAAGAGAGCCATGGACAAAAGCATGACAACTCCGAAAGCCATATGAAGGATTTGTTCCGGAGAGAGATGGGGAAGTGGGAGGATAGAACAAATGGATGAGCTCGGGATGATAAGGACATGGGGACAGTGTCCCCGTTCACGAAGGAAATATTGATGATGGAGTTCCCGAGGAAGTTTACCATGCCCATGATGGACATCTACAAGGGCAACACGGACCTCAAGGAAGTTTATGCTAATGAAGGAAGAGGAGAAGATTTCCCGAGGAGGGGGTACCTAGATGACCAAGATACTCATGCCGGAAAATCAGTATGATATGGTTAGAGACAATAGGAGACCGGTCCCGAGGCAAAAGGAGTTCAGGCCGATGCCTTAAAATAATCAAGTACATGAGAGAAGACCGTCTGTCCAGGTCAACCATGTCATCGCAGGGATGGTGTACACCCCTCTGAACAGACCCCTGACCCAGATAGTTCGAGAAATCCAGGACAAAGGTCTTTTGGCTGAGCCCAATCCGAGGAGGTTTCTCGTTGATAGGAGAGACAACAAGGCTTATTGTGTGCACCATAACCTGAGGGCACATACCACGAAAAGATGTAGAGACCTGCAGGAGCAGGTGGAGGACTTGGTAAAGAACGACTATCTGAATGACTACATAGACCAAATGGCTATGAAGACCGACCAGCACTGATAATGTAGTCATAAGGTCGGGTACCAATTGCTTGGGGTAGTTAAATGGTACTATGGCTGAAGAAGCCCTGGAACGCTGAAGTGTTGAGGGGATATTTTCAATAGAGCCTCTTAGAATGAAGCTCAAAGAGTTGTAAGATGGGCGGTAGATCCCTTGAATATGAATAAGCCTTTTATTTTTCTCAAATAAGAACCTGTTCACTTTTCTTATTTACTATTTGGGTGGGAAAGGCGTGTTTAATATTCTTGAGAGATACTCATGGTCGGATATATGAAGGGGTGAAGGACATGCGGGAAAGACGCGAAGCCCGTGGCACACAAATCCCTGGTGCCATTATCAAACCCTCGGGGCGGAGCATCACTGCCAAATGACCTGCATTTTGGGGAGCTTAAGTGTAAAGACCGACGTGGCGTTTGCCATCTCGGGATAACCATAGTACGTTTGGGCGCCCCAGGTAACCATAGCACGTATGGATTGAAGTCATTGAAGATCGACATGGAGTTTGGCACCTCGAGGTAACCATAGTACATTTGATGCCCCCAGGTAACCATAACACTTATAAATTGAAGTCATTATAGACCAATATGGCGTTTGGCATCTCAAGATAATCATAGTACGTTTTGCACCCCAAGTAACCATAGCGTGTATGGATTGAATTCATTGAAGACCGACATGGCGTTTGGCGCCTCAGGGTAACCATAGTACGCTTGGCACTCTCAGGTAACCATAATACGTATGTATTGAAGTTGTTGAAGATCGACGTGGAGTTTGGCACCTCGGGATAACATTAGCACATTTGGCGCCCCCAGGTAACCATAGAACGTATGGATTGAAGTCATTGAAGATCGACGTGATGTTTGGTGCCTCAGAGTAACCATAGAATGTTTGGCGCCCCCAGGTAACCATAGTACGTATGAATTAAGTCATTGAAGATCGACGTGGCGTTTGGCATCTCGGGTAATCATAACACGTTTGGCACCCCCGGTAACCATAGCACGTATGGCTCGGGTTGGGTTACTGATGGAGTTGGTGCTTGGAGTGTCAATTCGATTTGTACATTTTATTATTTATTAATAAAATAACTACATTTTTCATTTCATATCTTATAATGGTATTGGCATTATGTGTATTATATTGATGTATAGATATGCTAAGAATGACATCGACCTTAGAATATTCTTGACACTAGGTGTAAACTATTCTTAAAGTAAATATTCCTAGTCGTTGGTTTTGGAATACGGTCGAATTCTTATAACTTAGAATATTAGCACATGTCGTATATTGGAATTGGAGTTCCAATGGTTTAACCTGATGTACCATGAGTTTTGGAAACTCTAATAGACATGTGGGTATTTGTTGAAGCAAATACTGAATGACTCATAGGTGATTCCTAATAGTTGAAAGTACATACCACCGTCAATAGGAATCTCCTCGAGTCGAGTAGCATATGTAATCCTTTGATATAGGATAGCATTGATTTTGTGTGAGATCCTCATACTTTGATGCCATATATGTCAGAAACCTTTCATGGTATGGCCTCTAGATGTTCGTTGGGTGTGGACCGATGCACTCAGTAATCAAGTGCGACGCAAGATAGGATCAGTCGGCCTATATGTGTACCATAAGGGGTTTAGGTATCCATGTGAGTATCCATGTGAGTAAAGTCACGATTCTTAAAGACTTTGGCCAAAGCCGATCACCTAGGGTGGATCGCATCAGTTGTAAAGAATCTTGGACATGTCAACATGAGATGTGCACCTTGGAAACTTGACTGTTTATTCTATGTTTCCTATGCACAACTCGGATAGCCTACGACGGAGGGATTATTAAACATATGTGATGACCTCGACTTATATAGTTCAGAAAGGTCGTTCGTGTTCTTCGCGAATTCGGAGGTGGCCGAATTACGTACATATTAGCCGGGCTTATATGACGAACGTGTCTGAACTTAGAGAATCCCAATATGAAGTGTACTTGTTGAGCACTTGGGTAACCGATTTATTTTGATAAAAGATAATATTCGATATAAGATAATCAATTGTTATTGGATAACATGATTATTTACTTTGACGTAATTGGATTATTCAATAATTACACAAGGGCTTAATTCTAAAATCATAATTATCTCTACCATTTGAGGATATTATGGTAATTGTAAGTATGTAATATAGATGGTTTTCGCTTGATTTAATTGGATTAAATCAAAGTAGAAAATATTTAACTAATCTCCATTTCCTAATCCTTGGCTTGATTAATTGGATTAAATCAAAGTGGGAGACAATGGAAATTAGTCACACCTAATTATACATATTTGGACAAATTGGATTAAGCTCACTAAAAAGTTGATTACAACTTTTATTAATTAAAAATTGCATAAGTTTTGCTATAAATCACAAGCTTAAAGAATGTTTTAATTACAAGAACAAGTACAAGCATAAGCAAAAGCTTGAGTAAGCTATACACAAGTTATTCTTGAGAGATTAGCCTAAGTTAGAGAAGTGTTTAGAGAAGCTTGTGAGGTCTCTATTACATTTCATTTAGGAGAAATCAAGATTAGATCTTGAAGTGAAGCTTACTAGTATTGGAAATCAAGGTTGGATCTTGAAGTCAAGCTTGCACACCTTGGAGGTTCTCCAATAATTTCAACAAAATAGAAGTAGATTGGATCTTGCATCAAGCTTACTAGGTAATGTTTCATCTTCTTCTACGCTTGTTTATTTATGTATTAGATGCATGATCACATAGCTTAATGTTGAAATAAGGCTAATCAATTGTTTTAGGATACTTTAGAAGTATAAACACAACATGCTTATATATTAGGTCAAAGATATTCATGTTAGACATGGAATAATTAATAAGAGTTTGGAACTCTATATTAAAGCTTAGAGCTATGGCTACCGTTCTAGATTCACTGACCGCCTTTAGGTGAACTAGAATTGTTCATGAGACATTTCTAATTGGGATTCTAAAATGATTTGTGATTAAATTAGAACAAATGCATATAAGTATTTAGAATACATGTATGCTAGCTGTAAAACATATATGATGGTGGTTATGAAGTTAAAATTATATTTAAGTGTATTTGAAGTATTTGGAGAAAATTGGAAGTGTTTTAGTAATGTTTTGAAATGAAAATCCACTCATTGCCTGATCTGCGTCGCGACACAACCTTTTGCGTCGCGACACAAAGCTTCACATCGCGAAGCCCAGACTCCCACATCGCGATGCATCACCATTCATGTTCAGCATACTCTCGCCATTTTGGCTGGCGTCGTGACGCCCAAGACTTGTTCACGACGCCCAAACCTGATTCATACTAAAACTTATTTTCTCTGTTCCGAGCTTCCGGACTCCGAATGGGTCCCCGTTTTTTCCTACAGACTCGTATCGGAATTTAGTTTTACATAAAATATTTTAAAATATTTTATCCTTGATATCCATAGGTTAGACCCATTTCCACTGTCTGGGGTACCGAACCGACCTTAGGGGTTCCACAAATGCCCTAACAGTTACATCCCAACGAGGCCCTATTCATGTGTATTAGTGTCAAGGAGGGTTCATTCTCTTGCTACCAAGTGACTTGTGATGGCTCGAGATCGAAATTTCTCCCTCGATGTGTGTTGTTTTATTAATTGCTCGAAGAGGTGAGTTTTCCATCGGGTCTTTGTTTTGTTTTGCAGATCCTCAAGCGGAGAAGTCAGTGGATGAGCTTACCAAGGTCAGCTCGGATCAACCTTCGGTTGGAGAAGGCTTAATGGAATGGATGTGTTGGTGTTTGCTAAGGTCCCAATCATTAAACGAGCATGAAACATGTGCGAATACAAATCAACGAAGTCGCGGAATACTTACATCGATCGGTTGAGCGAAGCGAGAGGCAACAAAAATATTTTTTTTCCTGCCCACTGGTTGCTCGACAGTGAGCTGTCACAACCCACTGGTTTGCCGTCCATGGTGGTCCTTCATAAAGCTCGAAGCTTCGTCGAACGATTCCCGGCTCATGGGTGGACTTCCCTATCACATTCGCATGTCTCGTAGTGTGCTAGCACTCAAGAAATTTGCCACAAATTTCCAACTTTTGCTTCTCACTGCTCACGGTTTCAAGAAACCATAAAACAGAAAGTTGCCCCAAAGGCGTGAAGAGAAAGATAGAGAGAAAGAGAGAATTGTGTGATGTGTTCCAAATTTGTGTATCTTATACACAAATGTGAATTTCAAATTCATTTCATGTGAATTTGGCTTTCAAAAAGTCAAGCATTTAATGCTCCAATCCACTCACATCACTCAATCCATCAAGTTGTCAAGTCACATCACTCAAAGTGACTAATGATTTGACGTTTATGCGACTAGCGATTTGACGCTTGATTGACTTTGCGTGCCGCACTCAAATTCGAAAGAAAATGCGCTCGCAATAATCCCAGGGCTCGGGTTCGCTAATACAAATTAACGAATTTTTCCGTTACGTCGTATTAAATGATTACGCCTCTAGGAAATTACTATTCAACGTCGCTAAACGAATTAATTCTAATTACAATCGTTCGCCCGAATTAAAATCTAATTTTATTTCCGTCGTCGAAATCTATTTCGTTTAATATAGAATCTATTAAATTTTGTCGTTAATTTCCAAATTAATCGTTATCCCGCTTCTCTTTAATTGATATTTTATCCAGATACAATATCTCCGCAATTAATCCCAGATTAATGTTCTCTCCTCTTTCTAAATTAATCCCAGATTATAAGAGTTTGATTCTACGTCATCGGTGAAAATCTTTGGGAACGACCCATGAGAATCCCCGATATGTTGGCAGTTTGTATGGGCCAAATTTGGTCCAAGGGTAAAACTGTCTTTCACCTTAAGCCCATCAGCATGTTAGGCCCGAAAATAAGGACCAAAGCCCAAAGAATTATGTATTATTTGATTACAATTAAATCATAAACTAACAAAAAGCATGACCACTCCACTAACTCTAGCATTAATCACCCACCACTCCACTTAACCTAATTCTAGCATAATCCTCACTTACACTCTACTCCAAAACCATTACCAAATACACCAACATCAGATCATGTTTTATCTATAAATATGAAAAGAATACGGGAAGAATTCATTCAAGTCTCATTTCTCTCACCCTAATACTTCATGCTCTCAATCCTTGATCCCCTCATATATTACACACGGCCCTCACGGCCAAACAAAGGAAGTAGAGGTAATATTCAACCTTGCTTTCCCACTTTACAAATTTATTTCGTGCCACTGACTTGGGCGTCGGAGTATACCCGGTATCCACCACACCGGTGGTAGCCTACTCTCGTCCACTCTACTTTTGTTTTTGCAGGATTGCTAGTGCCCAACTTACAAATTCTGATTGAGGACCCTTGGCGAATTCCGGAGTCCACAATTTGGCGCCCACCGTGGGGCCCTAGCAATAATTTGCAGACAAAGGCTTTCCACCCTACAAACACTCACCGCTTAGTCACTCATGACTTCAAGCAATGAACAAACACCTGATCCAGTGGCATCACAATTGGCCATGCTACAAGACAGATTGAAAGCTTTGGAAGAAGAGAATTTTACCTTTCGTAGTTCCAACATAAACCTCCAAAAACAGTTGGAACTACTTTCATCACACCCACGCGGCTTCACAATACATCAGAACAACACAACAACCGGATCACTCCAGCTAACCTTCAAGGAGCATTCGACGAAACAACAGACGACGTTCCATCAAATGGTGAGAACCAGAGGAACTTACCAAGTTCACCAGTCAACCAAGCCCAGCAAATTGTCATCACAATGAGAAAGGAAATGAAAGAATTTAAAGAAGCATTATGTCCAGTCTACCAGGGGTGAAACTCCAATGAAGAAGAGTAGAGCTGGAACCATTTCAGATACCCCTTTCATTGAGACGATAACATCTGTTGAGCTACCACGGAAGTTCAGCCCACCAGACATGAAGTTATACGATGGATCCACTGACCCAGACGACCATGTCATTCATTATAAATACAAAATGATGTCAACAGGCTTAGCTCCTCATCAATGGGAAGCTGGAATGTGCAGAGGATTTGGAGAAACTTTGGGTGGTCCAGCTCTTACATGGTTCATCAACCTACCATACAGATCCATCAAATCTTATCAACAATTAGCAGACAAATTTGTTGAACATTTCGCCAGCTCTTGCAAACTTGAAAAAACTACTGATGATCTTAGTGCCATCCTACAACGGAGGGGAGAATCATTGCGAAGCTATGTTGCTCGATTCAACAAAGAAAGAATAACAATTCCAGACCTTCATCAACCAACAGCTGTGGAGGCTTTCAGGAACGGGTTACTTTGTGAAAGTGGACTCTACAAAAAGCTGACCAAGTTCCGGTGCTACACGATGGACCAGGTTATGGCTCGAGCCCAAGTCGAAATCAGGTGGGAAGAAGATAAAAGGAATAAAAGGAAAGACATTTCCTCCAACATGCAAAGCGAAAGAACAGCCCATTCTACCAAACGACATAAAGAATTTACAAATATGATGCCTAAGCGTCATTCGGAGAAATGGAACCACCCAAGGAAAGAACATCAGCCCCTCCAAAAAGGTTTTGATCAAAGACCTCCACCATACAGAGCTCGGGAAACAATTCCGATGGAAAAACCCAGACTCCCAGACTACAATTTTTCTATATCTCCGGGAGAGTTAGTCTTGGTACTTAAAAAGATGGGAAATGAAGTAAAATGGCCACCACGCAACAGAGAAAGTTTCAAAAATAAAGACACAAACAAATGGTGTGAGTTCCATCGAGACTACGGCCATACCACAGCTGAATGTGTGGCGTTGAGGTTGGAAGTACTTGAGTTGTTGAACAAAGGGTTTTTAAGGGATCTACTTACGGAGAAGGGGCAAGCTACTTTAGCTCAGAGGAACGAGAAGGATGGACATGGGGAAGCACCAATTCAACCTCCACCAATTGATAACACCGTGAATTTCATTTCAGGAGGATCAGAGATTAGTGGAGTATCATATTCAGCAGCCAAACGACATTCCAGAGCAATTGTGTCAAGCCTTCAACATTCCACGACGTCTTTAGAAAAAATGTTTACAAACCTAATAATGGAGTTTCCAGACGACATCAACTCTGGTAGCATGAACCCTCATCATGATGCCTTAGTAATCTCTCTACAGGTGGCAAATTTCATGATCAAACGAGTTCTGGTAGATACAGGATCCTCAGCCAACATCATCTTTACAACAGCCTTGGCAGACATGGGAGCTGAATTAGAGAAAATTAACAAAAGGACGACTGTGTTGATTGGATTCAGTGGTGAACAAAAATTTACTTTGGGAGAAATAAGCCTTCCAGTCTACGCAGGGGGAATCAACAAAATGACAACCTTCCTAGTCCTGGATTGTCCTTCAGCCTACAATCTAATTATTGGGAGGCCATGGATTCATGAAATGAGGGCAGTATCGTCCACCTATCATCAAACTCTAAAGTTTCCTACAAAGTGGGGAATTCAAGAGATAAGGGGAGATAGAGTTGCTTCCAGAGGATGCTACCAGACGACAATGAAGGCAAAGGTCCATTCAGCATAGCAATTACAGAACGAACCTCATTCGCAGGAGCCCACACTTCCAAATATTGAAGAATTGGATGAGGTTCAAATCCATGACAAATATGCAGACCATAAAACTCAAATTGGAGCAAATCTAGATCCCAGACTACGGGCAGACTTAAGTGAATTCTTGCGAAAACGGCATGACCAGTTCGCTTGGTCGCATGAAGACATGACTGGGATTGACCCCAGCTTGATTACTCATCAACTCCATGTGGATCCAGACTACCCTCCAATCAGACAGAAAAGAAGGAAGTTTGCCCCAGAAAGAAACCAGATCATTGATGAAGAAATCCAAAAATTGTTACAAAATGGTGCCATTAAAGAAGTTCAATTCCCAGCCTGGTTAGCCAATGTGGTGGTGGTACGAAAGAAGAATGGAAAATGGAGAGTTTGTATCGACTTCACAGATTTGAACAAAGCATGCCCAAAAGATTCATTCCCATTGCCTCATATTGATCAAATGGTTGATGCTACAGCTGGACACGAATTGCTAAGTTTTATGGATGCATATTCTGGGTACAATCAAATCCTTATGCATCCAGACGACCAAGAGAAAACAGCTTTCATGACCAATAGGGGCATATTCTGTTACAAGGTAATGCCCTTTGGTCTCAAAAATGCAGGTGCTACATATCAGAGAATGGTCAATAAAATGTTCTCACAACAGATTGGAAAAACAATGGAGGTGTATGTAGACGACATGTTGGTGAAATCATCGAAATCTGATCAGCATCTGCAGCACCTGGAAGAAGCATTCAAGGTGATGAATAAGTATGGGATGAAATTGAATCCAACAAAATGTGCGTTTGGAGTAGCTTCTGGGAAATTCTTGGGATATGTCGTTACACGACGAGGGATTGAGGCAAATCCAGATCAAATCAGGTCCATACTTGAAATTCCTTCTCCAACCTGCCCAAAGGAAGTCATGCGACTAGCAGGGAGAATTGCTGCGCGCTGAACAGATTCATCTCCAAGTCGACAGATAAAAGTTTTATGTTCTTTTCAGCCATTAAAAAGACAAAAAACTTTGAATGGACTCCCGCCTGCGAACAAGCTCTGAAAGAGCTGAAGCAGTACTTAACATCACCACCATTGTTATCAAAACCACTCGACAACGAAAGGTTATTCTTGTACTTGGGAGTGTCAAACCAAGCTGTGAGCGCTGTTTTGATTCGAGAAGAGAACGGCACCCAACTTCCAGTCTACTATGTAAGCAAAGCATTACTTGATACGGAGTCACGTTATTCGCATTTGGAGAAATTGGTACTGGCCTTGGTAATGTCAGCCAGGAAGCTACGACCATACTTTCAAGGGCATCCTATCACAGTTTACTCGGAGTACCCCTTGAGGAGCATACTACACAAGCCAGAGTTGGCTGGAAGATTAACAAAATGGGCTGTCGAATTGGGAGAACACGACATCACTTACCAGCCCAGAACAGCAATCAAATCTCAAGCCTTGGCTGACTTTGTAGCAGATTTCAGTCCAATTCAGAATCTCTTGGAAGGTACCGAAGTCAATTCAATCCAATCAAATTCACTTTGGAAACTTTCAGTCGACGGTTCTAGCAATAAGAAAGGGTGCGGCCTTGGCATAGTGATCACTACTCCTGATGGGGACATACTACAACAAGCAATCAAATGTGGATTCCGAGTTACAAACAATGAAGCAGAATATGAAGCTTTGATAGCAGGAATCAGCTTGGTCAAAGAGCTTGGGGAAGGAGAATCGAAGTGAAATCAGACTCCCAATTGATAGTGAATCAGCTCCAAGGTTCATATCAGGCACGAGACCCTCAAATGTTATCCTACTTGCAGAAAGTTAAAGAAGTCCAGGCGACATTTCAAGAATTCAACATATCTCAGGTTTCAAGAAGTGAAAACACTCAGGCAGACGCGTTGGCTACCCTTGGGTCGACGATGCATGGAGACAAACCACAATCAATTCCAATAGTGTATTTAAATTGGCCATCAATTTGGAAGGAGAACAAGGAGATCAGCACCATCACTTCAGACGACTCGTGGATGACACCACTCATGAAATATTTGCAAGATGGACTGCTTCCCGAAGATAGAAATGAAGCAAGAAAGATTCAAAGGCAGGCAGCAAGATTCACCATATTTAATGGACAACTATTGAAAAGGTCGTTCTCTGGACCCTACTTGAAATGTCTTACTCATGATCAAGCACAACATGTACTATCAGAATTGCACGAAGGAGAATGCGGAAATCATTCTGGAGGACGAAGCCTTGCCTCACGCGCCCATTCGACTGGGTATTATTGGCCAACTATGAGAATTGATTCAGTCAATTACACGAAGAAGTGTGAAAAGTGTCAGAGATTCGCTCCTATTCCACATCTTCCACCAGAAAAGCTGAATCCTATCCTATCCCCATGGCCGTTCATGAAGTGGGGTATGGATATTGTAGGGAAGCTACCAACCGCCCCTGGACAACGAGTCTACATGCTAGTCTTGACAGATTATTTTTCAAAGTGGATTGAAGCAGACTCCTTTGCCAAAATACGAGATAAAGAAGTTCAAACATTTGTCTGGAAAAACATCATATGTCGTTTCGGCATTCCCAAGGAGATTGTAACAGATAATGGCTCCCAGTTTATTAGCCGACATTTTCAAGACTTTTGTAAAAATTGGGGGATCAAGTTAAGTTTTTCAACCCCACGCTTTCCACAAGCTAATGGGCAAGCCGAGTCTTCTAACAAGACACTTTTGAATACTTTGAAGAAAAGATTGGAGAAGGCGAAAGGATCATGGGCAGACGAGCTTCCTGGAGTATTGTGGTCCTACAGAACGACCATCCGTTCTTCCACTGGAGAAACTCCTTTCTCTTTGGCATTTGGAACAGAGGCAGTAATTCCAATCGAAGAAACCATTCCTTCTCTACGCTACCAGTACGCTGGTGATGAGGCAAATCAACAGTTGATGTATATGAATCTAGACACAATCGACGAAAGACGAGAAAAGGCAACCATACGACTTGCATCTCATCGACAAAGAATGGCGAGATATTTTAACAAGAATGTGAGGAGCAGAACTTTTCAAGAAGGAGATTGGGTACTACGAAAGGTTTTCCAAAATACCAAGGAAATTGGAGATGGGAAATTGGGGCCAAACTGGGAAGGTCCATACGTCATGTCATCAATCAAAACTCAAATCACTAAAGTTATTGATTCTGGTAGCCTAAAATTACAAAACCAAAAAAAAAAACAATTTCATCAACAACTATGAATCAATACACAATTAAAAGTTTTACGGAACATCTTGTGAACTGGTTCAGCAGCGACAATCTCCATCCGGCTGGCATCTTCCTTTTCCTTCCCCTGACCTTCTATTTTCTCCTCCACAACTTCAATCGCCCTCTCCTCACCTTCAGGGCCAATCAGCATTTCAGATTCTTTGCTCTCCTCCCCAACCTTCTTCGACTCTATCTCCTCACCCTTCCCCTCTACACCTTCTTCGTTTGTTGAAGAATGCCCTGATATGAAATGATCATACTCTTGAATCCATTTTTGTGGCTCCCAAGAACCAGTCTTCCTTCGATGAAGTCCTTCATCAAGTCACTCCTCTCTTTCATCATGGATTCAAGAGCAATCCCTTCAATCTGCTCGACAAGGGCACTATTCTCCTTCTTTACGTTATCAAAGGCCGCCTTATAATTTTCAATCATCACTTCAGAAATCTCCTTCTCCATCTTGAGTGTGGCCTTCGCTTCCACCAGCTCTTTCGCCAATTCCAGATTCTCCTGATTCTTCTTCTCAAAAGAAGTCTTCATTTCAGCCATCTCCTTCCTCATAATCCCCATCGACTTCTCCATATCTTTTTGCTTCCTCAGCATCAACTCCGCTTGGCGCTGCATGAAAAGACTGCACTCCATGGCCTGAAAAAGTATATACGACTAAGCATCGTTCGACAAACTGTTATAGATTTCATGTTTAAATTTATTTACCTGGTAATTCAATGCAGCCGACTTCTTCATTGCTTCGACAGCCCCAATTTGAGTGAGCCTTCGATCATCTTCTTCCAACAGGAGGTCCTTAATAAAAGGATTAAGACTCGACGGGTCTGAAATTGCAGTCGACCCTGTGGGGATTTTGACAGTGATATTCTCAAAATCATCTTCAACTTCAGCTGCCTTCCTCTTTCCTCCTTTCACAACAATTCCAGTCGACTTCTCCTTGATTGGTAGAATTTCAGTCGACTGAGGCTGAGGCAATTCAGGAACACTCTCCTCTGGTTCCTTCATTTTCAGCTTCCTGGCCTTCTTTCTACTCTTCAGTTCATCAATTGAAGCAACCTTAACTGGTCTCGACATTATGTCCTCTGCGCATAAAATTTCTCTTGGAGTTAAAGGCTTTATAAAAAACACCCCCCCGTAGAGTACATGAATCGACCAGGTAGAATGGATGACTTCCAATACTTGATTACAAAGTGCCAAAGGCGTAGATATACCTTCAGATTCGAAGATTTCTTTCCACACTAGTGTCTTCCTTAGTCTTCTTTCTACCAAAATAATCCTCCAATCTCTTTCTTCGACAGGAAGAGTTGTAAGAGCTTGGGTATTAGAAAGGATTTTGGGGGTTCTGTCGAATGACCTGTTTTTGAAAGGACCTGCAAGACATATAACAAGTTGATTAGCTGCATACGACAATCAGTATTACATTACATCATTATATAGAAAGTATCGATACTCACTAATTAAACTCCAGTACTCAGAGACACGACCCATTCCAGTCGACCCAAAAACCCCCTCATTCCTCACGAAGAAGTAATCAGACTGCCAATTACCCCTATCGTTTGTCGGCAAACCCATTATTAACTGTTCTCTCTTTCGACGAAGATACAAAGTATACCTCCCTTTCTCGGTTAAATGCTCTTTCAAGTAGTATGAATATGCGATGTCCTTCACTTCAAAAAATAAACCTTTTCGAAAGATAAGCACTCAATCGACAACAGAATCCTCCAAGCATTAGGCATCAACTGCGAAGGAGCAATCCCATAGTGATCTAAAACCTCCCAAGCTAACCTTGGAATAGGAAACCTGAGACCATCAGTAAAGGGCCGTACATAAATCCAATCCATCCACCCGTCAACTTTGTAGTCTATCCTTTCAGTCGGCAAAGGAACCCTTAATTCCATCGACTTTGGAAATCTATATTTACACCTAAGCTCCATTAGCAGACTTTCTGTCATTCGACTTGCTGGGTTTTTTGTTAATAAATTGGTCGGTTCACTTGTGCTAACCGGACCACTCGACTCCCCTATTGCTGCTATTGACCTGATGGGAATCGCAAGCATAGGAACTTGGCTCGACAAAACAGTAACTGGTCCTTCTTCGAAGAATTCTTGACGCGCCCATTCCCTCATTGATGCCTCTTCAGTGGGTTCACTCGACGACTCTTCTACATATGTATCAATTTGCTTGCCTAAGCTATCTAAGGAGTCTCCATTCGACATTTTTTCACTAATTAGCTAATAAACAAAAATTTCTAGGGATTATGTTTCCTAAAGATCAAACTCACTACCAATTCTCCAAACAAGATTCCACCAAACTAACTTAGTTTCAAGAGATCAAACTACGTAAATTGGCTAAGAAAAGTTTGAATCTACTCTAGAACATTGAAAGGAAATGAAGAACATGAAGAAGGTTATGAAGAGTACCTTAGAAACTTTGAAGCTTTCTCCCAACTCGCTGATAAGTGTGAATGAAGCAAATGAACCTACGAAGCCACTCTTATACTACTTTGAGGCGGTTTATTTTCCCGCCAAAAAGACGCCTCGTATTTGCCGTTAGGTTTTGCTCTATTTGATGACACGTGGAAAACCTAGAGATCTTCACCATCTCCTGGACTCATGTCGAGTCAAGTAAACTCCTGAACCACCGTTTGGTTCAGTCGACAAGGGACATTCCCCTGACTCATGTCGAGTCAAGTAAACTCCTGAACCACCGTTTGGTTCAGTCGACAAGGGACATTCCCCTGGACTCATGTCGAGTCAAGTAAACTCCTGAACCACCGTTTGGTTCAGTCGACAAGGGACATTCCCCTGGACTCATGTCGAGTCAAGTAAACTCCTGAACCACCGTTTGGTTCAGTCGACAAGGGACATTCCCCTGGACTCATGTCGAGTCAAAAACTCCTGAACTTTGGTTCGGGGACCCCCCCTCCGAGTCAAGTAAACTCCTGAACCACCGTTTGGTTCAGTCGACAAGGGACATTCCCCTGGACTCATGTCGAGTCAAGTAAACTCCTGAACCACCGTTTGGTTCAGTCGACAAGGGACATTCCCTGACTCATGTCGAGTCAAGTAAACTCCTGAACCACCGTTTGGTTCAGTCGACAAGGGACATTCCCCTGGACTCATGTCGAGTCAAGTAAACTCCTGAACCACCGTTTGGTTCAGTCGACAAGGGACATTCCCCTGGACTCATGTCGAGTCAAGTAAACTCCTGAACCACCGTTTGGTTCAGTCGACAAGGGACATTCCCCTGACTCATGTCGAGTCAAGTAAACTCCTGAACCACCGTTTGGTTCAGTCGACAAGGGACATTCCCCTGGACTCATGTCGAGTCAGTAAACTCCTGAACCACCGTTTGGTTCAGTCGACAAGGGACATTCCCCTGGACTCATGTCGAGTCAAGTAAACTCCTGAACCACCGTTTGGTTCAGTCGACAAGGGACATCCCCTGACTCATGTCGAGTCAAGTAACTCCTGAACCACCGTTTGGTTCAGTCGACAAGGGACATTCCCCTGGACTCATGTCGAGTCAAGTAAACTCCTGAACCACCGTTTGGTTCAGTCGACAAGGGACATTCCCCTGGACTCATGTCGAGTCAAGTAAACTCCTGAACCACCGTTTGGTTCAGTCGACAAGGGACATTCCCCTGGACTCATGTCGAGTCAAGTAAACTCCTGAACCACCGTTTGGTTCAGTCGACAAGGACATTCCCCTGACTCATGTCGAGTCAAGTAAACTCCTGAACCACCGTTTGGTTCAGTCGACAAGGGACATTCCCCTGACTCATGTCGAGTCAAGTAAACTCCTGAACCACCGTTTGGTTCAGTCGACAAGGGACATTCCCCTGACTCATGTCGAGTCAAGTAAAACTCCTGAACCACCGTTTTATTCAGTCGACAAGGGACATTCCCCTGGACTCATGTCGAGTCAGTAAACTCCTGAACCACCGTTTGGTTCAGTCGACAAGGGACATTCCCCTGACTCATGTCGAGTCAAGTAAACTCCTGAACCACCGTTTGGTTCAGTCGACAAGGGACACTCCCCTGACTCATGTCGAGTCAAGTAAACTCCTGAACCACCGTTTGGTTCAGTCGACAAGGGACATTCCCCTGACTCATGTCGAGTCAGTAAACTCCTGAACCACCGTTTGGTTCAGTCGACAAGGGACATTCCCTGGACTCATGTCGAGTCAAGTAACTCCTGAACCACTGTTTGGTTCAGTCGACAAGGACATTCCCCTGGACTCATGTCGAGTCAGGTAACTCCTGAACCACCGTTTGGTTCAGTCGACAAGGGACATTCCCCTGGACTCATGTCGAGTCAAGTAACTCCTGAACCACCGTTTGGTTCAGTCGACAAGGGACATTCCCCTGGACTCATGTCGAGTCAAGTAAACTCCTGAACCACCGTTTGGTTCAGTCGACAAGGGACATTCCCCTGGACTCATGTCGAGTCAAAGCATACTCCTGAACTACCGTTTGGTTCAGTCGACAGGAACATTCCCCTGGACTCATGAACTCCTGAAACTCTATTTCAGTTCGGTCAAGACACGTACTCCATGACCCTAGATAAATCAAGAAGCTAAAAACTTCCTAGATGCATGCAACAGAAACCCACCCACGTTTTGTATATATTTTGGTACGACATTTGGCAGAAGGTAATACACTCTTACGCTCTTTTTTCACATACGACACGGATAAATATACTCTCTAAAACAAAATTCTTTGACTTAGAGAGTAAGGGACAAACTGTATGGGCCAAATTTGGTCCAAGGGTAAAACTGTCTTTCACCTTAAGCCCATCAGCATGTTAGGCCCGAAAATAAGGACCAAGGCCCAAAGAATTATGTATTATTTGATTACAATTAAATCATAAACTAACAAAAAGCATGACCACTCCACCTAACTCTAGCATTAATCACCCACCCTCACTCCACTAAACCTAATTCTAACATTAATCCTCACTTACTCCAAAACCATTACCAAATACACCAACATCAGATCATGTTTTATCTATAAATATGAAAAGAATACGGGAAGAATTCATTCAAGTCTCATTTCTCTCACCCTAATACTTCATGCTCTCAATCCTTGATCCCCTCATATATTACACGGCCCTCACACGGCCAAACAAAGGAAGTAGAGGTAATATTCAACCTTGCTTTCCCACTTTACAAATTTATTTCGTGCCACTGACTTGGGCGTCGGAGTATACCCGGTATCCACCACACCGGTGGTAGCCTACTCTCGTCCACTCTACTTTGTTTTTTGCAGGATTGCTAGTGCCCAACTTACAAATTCTTCTGATTGAGGACCCTTGGCGAATTCCGGAGTCCACATAGTAAGTCGGTCGTCGGACTATCCGAACACGTAAGTATCTCATCTACTTTTTATAACCGATTTATAAGACAAGGTTGGCCTCTAGTAAGCGCCATGCCTACCCATTCTCCGGAATATATCCTTACAGGAATAAAGGATCTATTCAAGCGTAGTATAAACCGTAGTATTGCGTATTTCGATCCGGTATCGGATTGTCACGTGCTAGGCATGGGGTTGGAATTGTGTCTGCCCCGTACGAAGCACATATCGGATGTCTGGTAACTAGTCTCTATATCGGATAACTATGACCAAGTCATATTATCCCGATGGCTGCAGCACTAAAGAGAACCAGTCTCGTATCCTACGTGACCATCATCTCCATATGACTGGAGTGATACTTTCGTCTTGACATCACACCCAACACACTACGATTCTCAATATACCCCCAGTATTGGCGTACACAGAACCTGTTAAAGTCCTGGACGACCGCAACACAAAGTATATTGATTGTCGCAAGTATTAGCGGTGCAAGTCTCAGGTTAAGACCAAATACACCTACCCTGATTTCGGACTTCCATAGACACATAGTCATACTACCAATGGAATTTCGAGGGGGTCTATCCAGAGCGAAGCTGTTTCCCGTACCATCGGTAAAACACAACCTCCTATTACACTTGCATGAGTATCTTATACCCAAATATATGAGAACTATGTCGTTGTGCCCTCACAACGCGCACAAGTGTAATACTAGTCTTTTGCGTATTTATCGATGTCCAATCTCGATAATACTCTGACTAGGGATATTTAATGATTTATCCTTCGTGGACTGATACTGTCTCATATCATTCTCAATCCATGAACAAATCATAGGGACCTCCTATCATTTATACATCTAGGTGATCTAATAAAAAATGATAAGAGTGCAATCTCCTTTGTCACATAATTAATTTGTACAACAACACCGTGATCTGTACAAATAGTGACGCTATGGGTCATAATTGTCCAACAGGATGACCAAGTTATGAGCTAGAAACTGAGATGATGGATCAGAATTTTGAGCCCAACATGGATTGTCACAAGAAGCATTAAATCTTGCAGTCTTGGTGCCTGTTGAGAGGTGGGGAAAACTTGAGTTTTTGGACTGGATCAGAACGGAGTATCAGCCCAAGGATACTAGATCGGTTTCCGGATTCATGCACCACCATCTTTTTATAGTCCCCGATACCAACTCGATAACTCGTTGATACCAAGAACTAGGGGATAGATGTTGATGGTGGTTTTTCACCCCCAAGAAGTTAGAATCCATCAGAAGGGTAGAATGAGAATTACAGTTAACAGATAAAGATCCAAGGACATTGTGAAGATAAGAGGTCGACAGAGGGTCCCGAGCCGAGGTACATGTTGAAACACCGAGGTGGTTAGGTCCGACAACACTAGAACGTTTGTGAAGATTTACCCGATGTGGTCGGGTCAGTCCCAACATCAGACTCTCGGGGATAACCTCGACATCAGACTCTTAAGGCAGCTTCGGCATCAGACTCGGCATTCAGAGTCTCATGTCAGTCTCTGAAGTCAGGATCGACTCAGCAGATCAGACCAGGTCGAGGAAATCAGACCAAGCACCTAGAGTCTCGACACACCGACCCGATCTGTTAGTAGACACAATGAAGATGTTATATCTACCTATCTCGGCATACCGAGCTGATTGCCTAGGTCGGGGATACTGAACCTTATGCATATGTATGGATGATGTAAGCCTTACATGAAACCTAGAACCTCCAGACAGTTGATGGGCGTAACGTACGAGTAAAGGCTGATGGGCGTAACGTACGAACAATGGTTAATGGGCATAACGTACGAGTAATGGGAAATAACGATAAGGAAACGTGGCTGACGTCATAAGTTTTGTAAAAGTAGAATTTTTCCTATTATTGTAAAGGATTCTCTTTTTCGGTTGGCTAATTTGTTTCTTCACTTCTAAAAGAGAGCAAATAGTCTATTGTAAGCGAGAGATAGAGAGGTCGGTCTGACCCGAGGTCCTAATAAAAACTTCATTTTCTTTATGCCCGTAGACGTAGGTCGGATCCATTCCGCCGAATCACGTTAAATCCTCTGTATTGTTTGTGTGTTTTCCATATTTTGCTAAGTTTACTTTTAGTCCCCAAGCCAAACAAATTCACAGTTGAGGGAGGTTTGTTCGAGAAATGATTTTCCCAAATTGCCCCTGCATTGAAAATCAGCCGTCAACAATGTGAATTATGTTGTTCAACATATAGTTTGTAATTTATATTCACCAACACTATATCGAGATGGGATGACCAGATCGATCATGTAATTTCCCTTGTATCTCAGTAGATTTTAAGTGTGAATATGGTTTCAACTGATTACTGGGAATATGTAATGCATGGATCATCTTATATTGTTTGACTTTGTCATAATTAGACTTGGAGGTTCCAAACAAGGTCAGGATATAACTATATATACATGTATTGTCCAAAACCTAAGTGTAATGGACTGAACATAAACATGAAAACCTACTAAATTAAGCTCCAAGATTCAGGTTTCTACTCAGAATTAATAGCCAAAATGGAACCAAAAAATAATCTTAAGTTGTGCTAATTGACTGATATTAACTATGTTAAATTTATTTGACTTTTTATTTTATAAAAATTGTGAATAAAATATCTAGCTGTCAAGTTAGCTTCGATGGTTGGGTGTTTATAATAAATACTTGATGAAAGCACTCTCAACAAAAATTAATGTGTAAATATTATGTACGATCAGAATTTAATTATCATGTAAAGATGGAAAAATAATCTCATCTTTACAAGCAGGATCTTTGCATAAACAAGAATAGAAACGGGCATCTATTTCTTCATACTGTAACCATAGACTTCAATTGAGCATTGAATTGTTGAACCGCCCTTCTTGTAAACAGTATTTTTTTGAAACATTGGAAATCTTGTCATCAAATCATTTGATCCAGACTTAAGCGGATGGGGTAAATTATCCCGCTACCCCCCCAGGCTCATATAAAGAAATGCATCTCTGGATTCGAACCCAAGACCTGAGAATCAAATTCTAAATTATTTGCCACAAAAGCACACTACTTTAGATATAATGACATTAATGCAAGCTTTCTTCTTCCTAAAATGTACAGCTTCTGCACAATAAAACAAGATTAATTGGTGACATATAAACCATATTAAACACTCTCATTCTTATTAGAGGATGACCGGCTAATTATAATCTATTGAAATGAAGAAACGCCCTTGATCATTTCTAAATTATTTGATACAAACAGAAAAACATATATTGTGATATTGTTCGTTACAGACTCTGATATCAGTAAGAGGCTTTTAGAACATGGCTTCGGCTTTGAGACATCTTGATAACCAACAAAACCATCAAGGGTTAGAGTTTCAGAGCCACTCTGGACCGTGAAAATGAATAATATCCCTACACTGTGTACTATGGTATAAATAAAATCACAAGGGGTTAGAGACCACATTATTAGGCCAATCAATAGACTGTCAAAGCAGACACATATACATGAGAAATATAAAAAGCTCAGGATCTGGAGGTTATTACTTTAAATGCAAATTTTCAGGTTTCTATCTATCATACCTATAGATGCTGAAACTGTGAGTTTATATGATTGGAAGCGACGCCTTTATCAAGAATGGTACTGGCATTAGAACTTGGCTGAAAATAAGTAACAATATATCATTTCCTCCAACTCCCACTGCAAGCAAATAATTTGATAGTGAATCTCTGCTCTTGCAACCCAATTCTGCTTCTATTCTGGCAATGTCACTTCCTCCAACCCAGTTCATTTAGACTCGCTCAATACATGCCCTGAAAAAATTTGACAAGAGTGAGCCAGTATGATCAAGTATGCCTGAGCCACCAGAAGCAAAGTTGACATCATGAACAATTTTGCTTCTATTAGTTGAAGGATCCGCAAAAGGAGGAATGAAGAATTACAATCTTGCCATTTATGTGTCTGCAATAAGGTCCATAAGGAAAGTCATTTCCATTTGGCAAATAATTTACTTTTGCTATTGTTTTCAAGAAAGTTGTTTTTGCCATTGTCAACTAAATAGCTTCCAAAGTCCAAACAAAAACATTCCTTTGATTCCATTAATAGCTGCTGGTCTATTATTTTTTCTATGACCCTGCGAAGTGTCACATCTCAACTTATTTGCTTCATGTGTGACGACTCTTGGTGTGGCAACACACCTATTTTGGTGGCCCAACAACATAGACAAGTATTGGCCCACTTTGGGGGAGCATTTTAGCCCATGAATTGATATGTAGAGCTTCTTGTGATGTCTTATTTTGGATGGTTTTGTATTATTTCGAGAATCAAACTCTTAGGGTTGATTTCTGACCTTATTTAGGCTATTTCATCTATACTATGAAAATATCTTTGTCTCCTAAATAATATAAATTTACTCCATGTATTGCATTTCCCTTTATTACCTACATTATTCCTTGTTGTAATAGGAATACTAACATTAATTGCTTTGCTACCATATACCGCAACCGAATCATTGACTAACTGTAAATCGAACCACAAATCGTAATCGAACCAGAAGAGTCTATTTTTGTTAAGTTTGAGGTTGGGTAATTTCCAACCGTTGATTTGGGCGGTTGGACTGGTGTAGGACACAGAAATCGGTGACGTTGTTCCAGGCTCGCGGCCTAGTCGGGAGTACGGAATAGCCCGCGGGGAACTAAACCGGAGAAATAACATGGAGTCGCCACCCCCGGTGTGAACCGGGAAAATGATTTAAGGCCGCACTCACCCCTCGTAAGGGAAGACCTCAAACCGTTGGGTTCGGAATGGTCCCTTACTTATGCCACTTGTAATGAAAGGATTTGTGCAATAATCTAACCAAGCATAAGCAACATATATTTCCAAGGATAGTCTACTTTTAAGTTCATGCATAAAAAAATAAATTGGAATAACGGCAAGCATATAATTTCATGAACACATGATATTGATAAACACAGAAACACAAATAAACAATAATTGTACAAGCATGCATATTAAAGAGAGGCAATTAAGTGCATAATATAAAGAGATAATTAAAGAGGCAATTATACACTAAAATAAACGTGCCATGATGCGATGCAAAAGAAGATAGGCAATAAAGGTGAAAGAAGAGAGATGCAATATATGCCGACATCTATATAGGACTTCAAGTGTCCGATTGAACGTATCTTACGTTCAATCGAACGTGCTTTGTCCGCGCGGTAAAACATCGTGGCAAAGGTAGCCCTTAGGCTTTTCATCTCTCGAAATGGAGGACCTTTAATCCAACTTGATTTACCCACGCGCCTTGCAATATGATGCATGATTATGCATGGAGATGACATACAAAAAGTAAATAACGGAATAATAAAAGGCGCGGTAAAATATTGTCGTAAATGTAGCCTTTTAGACTTTTCTTCCCTCAAATAAAGAACCTATAGACCAACATACTAAGCCCATGCGCATTACATCGCAATGCATAGAAAATAAAGACAACTATATAGGACTTCGTATACTCGATTAAAAAATCTCACATTCAATCAAACACACTTCGTCCGGCGAGACAAAGTATTGTCGTAAAGGTAGCATTTTAGACTTTTCTTCCTCAAATAGAGAACCTTTAGACCAACATATTAAGCCCATGCGCACTATATCATCAATACACAAGCAAGTAACGTGCGGAAAGTAAAAGACGGAATATAAAATGTGAATAATAAACAAACAAGATAAAATAAAGTGAAAGATGTGCTATTTGCTCAAGTGGTACGTTGAGTTGTTTCCAAGTACAGACCGCACTACCGTCCATTCGGATTCGGCTACAGAATTTACGTCTGGATTTCCATCCAATATACCATAAGAGACGACACATTTTACATTCATCCAATGGCCACAACACACATTAACCGACGACTCTCATGCGAAGGAAATTCAATAAATAATTAAAAGATGAATGAAAATAAATAAGAAAGGTGCCCTCAGGTCTAACCTTTTATGTCGACTCTTGGAAGTGCGTCACAAGGCCGTCGGAAGGGCTAACACTCCGCAACTTTTCCGGTTCGCTGGTTCACGGTCTTTCCTCGCCGTTTCACTATTTGGGATGTTGTTTTTACTCCGTTTTACTACTGTTTTACTGCTGTTTTTTAGTCACTATTTTTGTTGTATTAAGGGACTATTTTGGGCAGTTTTTAGGTGCAATTTTGGAGACTGTTTGGTGTTGATTTGAGGCAGTTTGGAAGAGGCTTGGTGCGTTGATATTTTTGGCTGGTTAAGGGGCTTGGTGCGTTGATTTGTTGGCTGGTTAAATGTAGTTTTTGTGTGCGTGAAGGAGGGTTGATTGAAGGCTGTGGCATTGAATGGGGCAATGCGTGAGTGGGGTTAGTGTGATCAATTTGTGTGCGTGAGTTGTCAGGTGGCTAGGCGTGCAGTTTGTGAGTAGCTTTGTGTTGATGAGTGAGGCAAGGGTGATCTGTGGGTACGTGAGGGGGGCAGTGAAGCAAGGGGCGTGGAGTTAAGGGTTTGAGTGAGGGTTATGTGGCTTTTGAAGGTGGCTCGTGTTTGTGGATTGTGAGTGGGCTGCTTTTTTGAGGATGGGCCTGAGGGGCTTACATGTTGAAGGCTAATGCTTGCAGGGGTTTCTTTTGTTTGTTGCTATTCGGTCAGTGCGTGTAGGATTGATGGGTATTTGGCGTTTTATTTGTGTCGGTGAAGACTAGACATGAAGGAAGAGTGGGACGTGTCTGTGCATTGACAGGTGGGCTGGCAGTGTGTTCGTGTGTCTTTGTGGGATGGCCGAGAGTGAGGCAAGGTTTGGCTTTCGTTTTGGTGAGGCCGTATGAGTGTTTTCTTTTGTGTTTTACCGCGAGAGTCTAGAGCCTTAGGGTTGCATTTTGTGTTATTTTTATAGTTGTCAATTAGGGTTATGCATGGGTTTTAAAAAGGAAACAAATCAATTAAATTAGGGATGGATTTAATTAGTTAAAAAAAAAGGATAATTGTATTTTGGTGGGGGAATATATTTAAATTGGTAGGTGATTTATTTAAATTAGGAAGAGATTTGCTTAAATCATGAATTTAATTAAATTGGATTTAATTTAATTTAATTTGTGTTTTAAATATTTTTAATTATTCTTGGATTGGGCTTGGGTGAGATGGGCTTGGTGTGTGTCTTAGTGATGTGTGGGCTTGTGTGTGGTTTGTGGGGGTTTAGGCCAAGGGTGTGTTTTAAAACGGAGTCCAACAAGCAAACCAGAAGCATAAACAAACGAATTATTCCAACAATGTGTCAATTCTTGACTCTTCCCTTCCGACGTCCGTTTCCCGCGACTTCCGCAACTTAAGAGGTAGTGTCTCCATATGAGACTCATCATCGGGACTTACATGCAAAATTGCAGTGCCTACAGTCGCCCCCACTTTGATGGGACTTGTGCAGTGCGTGACAATGACAATCCTATCAAAGTTTATGTAATGCATTTTTACTTACCTGGCTCGCCAGCTGCCACTTGACTTGCCTGTTGCTTCGAACTGAGTTGATGAGAGGCGTTCCATTCCCGAACCGTTGCTGTGATGTGGTCCATTCCCGAACAGTTACTGGGAGGTGGTCCATTCCCGAACCGTGCTCTATTCTCAGAGTGTCATTCCCGACTTGTTCATTCCCGAACCTTACTCTATTCTCGGATTACCATTCTCGGCTCGTTCATTCTCGGACTCTGCTTCATTCTCGGATTACCATTCTCGGCTTGTTCATTCTCGGACTCGCTCTGCATTCTCGGATTGCCATTCTCAGCTTGTTCATTCTCGAACCTTGCTTCATTCTCGGATTGCCATTCTCGGCTTGTTCATTCTCGAACCTTGCTCCATTCTCGGGTTTCCATTCTCGACTTGTTCATTCTCGAACTCTGCTCCATTCTCGGTTTGTCATTCTCGGCTTGTTCATTATCGAACCTTGTTCCATTCTCGGATTGCCATTCTCGGCTTGTTCATTCTCGAACCTTGCTCCATTCTTGGATTGCCATTCTCGGCTTGTTCATTCTCGAACCTTGCTCCATTCTTGGATTGCCATTCTCAGCTTGTTCATTCTCGAACTCTGCTCCATTCTCGGGTTGCCATTCTCGGCTTGTTTATTCTCGAACTTTGTCCAATTCTCGGATTTCCATTCTCGGCTTGTTCATTCTCGAACCTTATTCCATTCTTGGCTTGTTCATTCTCAAACCTTGCTCCATTATCGGAGTGCCATACCCGGCAAGGCTGATACTGATAATGATGTGGGCTTCGCGCCCAGAGTGCCATACCCGGCCAGACTGATACTGATGCTAATGTGGGCCTCGCCCCCAGAGTGTCATACCTGGTAGGACTGATACTGATAATGATGTGGGCCTCGCCCTCGGGACTCATCCCCAAAACTGATATTGATGATATGATGGTTTATTTCAACATACTATACTGCCTCTCATGAGATAATCCTGATAGTTAGACATATTTTCGTCCTCAACGAATGCTTCGCGTCGAAACCTGAGAACCTTCAAAGTACTTGATACACTCAATTCCGATGGTCTAAATAGGTGATCTGAACTAGACTCCTAGTGTGTGTGTGTGTGTTAAGGCTCTTTTGCAACTTAATCCTTAAGTAGGCTAACTTGATGATTTCGTCTCGGAGAATCGGACCAGTGGGTCTAACCAATCTAGATGTCTTGATCACATTCTGTGATTACTTCGTCATACTCAATATGATATGGTCTTCTTCTTTTTTCTTGTCTCCTTCTTTTCATTTTGAACTTTCTTTTTTCTTTTTCTTTTTATTCTTTTTCTTTTCTTTTCTTTCTTTTTCTTTCTTTGACACACCTACCCTTTAAGGTATCATTTCTCCTCATGGTGGTTCTGATACTCGCCCATGGGTAGCTTCACGCTTATCGGTTATAGGTGGTCTATTTTTTTCTTTTTCTTTCATTGCAGAGACTTTCTCTTTATTTCCGACCATATCATATATCGTAGCATAAGTAAACCAAGATGGACATTCAGGCAAACGGTCATTCACTGATCCACCATCTCTTCAACTAGTCATTTTGCCAACTACTCAGGCTTCTACTGTTAAGATCCCGTAATCCAGTGCTCGTGAGTCTACGAACCGAGATCAATCCTTCAGAATACCGGATGAGAGCACATCTCGCACTTATCGTTTCTAAGGTTTCTCCTTGCAGCAAACAATGTCATCACCGGACATATGCCTAACTATCAAAGACTTCTCTCTCTCTCTCTTTTTTTTTCACTCACTCACTTCATGGAATTCTTCCTTTCAACTTCAACTGCTGATAATGTGGGCTTCGCCCCCTTGAGATCCATTCTCGAAACTCATACTGATCGTGGGCTTCGCCCCATGGGATTCCTTCCTTGAACTAACACTGATTCATTTATGAAACTGACTGCACTGCTGTTGCTGCTTTTGATTGGCTTGCCTTTGCCGCTTTTTTTTCTTCCTTGAAACCTGTGAATACAAAACAAAACAGACAGAAAAGAAATGCAAATACGTTACGTGTATGCATGCATGCATGAGTGAATTTCATGTCCCGTTGGGTTAGGTCTTCGGCCAATTCCCTTGGTGACTGCTCGGTCTTCTCTTCCTTAGGCAAAGTACTGCTTCATTCTATTCACGTTGGTTGGCTCGGTGAGCTCGTTCCCTTCTAAGTCTGACAGTCTCACTACCTCATTTCCCATTACTGAATGGCTATCTTGTCTTTTCTACTTGCTTCTTCCAAGAATTCCTAAGGTTCTAAATATCGCCGAGTATCATAGTACTAGGGTTGAATGCTTTTGTCAAATATACTCATGTTGCAGGTTGAAAGGAAGAGACTCAGGAAAGTAAACGAAATGAATGCCTTTATTATCATTAAGAAATGGTTCAAACAAGTAGACAAAATCAATGTCTATATTAAAAATGCAGGATCAAATAAACTAGGAGGAACAGCTTCATCATTTGCAGCATTGCCTTCTTCCTTGGCCTATGGTTCTCCACCGTTGTCATTCCCTAATCCTATTAAAGAAGCTGAGTGGTTGAAAGCTTGGAGGACGAAGCTTTCAGGTAGGCCGGAGTTGATCATGTAGGTGGGTGGTGGAACGGAGTGGTAGTTTGGTAGAGGGTTTCTGTGCATATTGGGTTGTTCTTTTCCTGGGTCGGGTATTTTGTGGGAATCTATGAGGTCTTGTATTTCATGCCTGAGGCGGGTGCAGTTGTCGGTGTCATGGCCATGTTGCCGGTGGAAGTGACAATAAAGGTTCACGTTTAGGTGTGGCGGTGGGGGTGTGGAAGTGGTTTGCCTTCTAAGGGTTTTAAGAGTCCTTGTCCCTTCAACTTTTCAAACACCTTCGACAAAGGTCTACCAAGGTTGGAGAATACCTGTTTCTAATGACAGCAACCTCGGCAGTAGCGGACTTGGTTCAGAAGGCCCCCCAAAAGTCCTCATATTCTGGCCATAAAACTTTCTGTTTCAGCCTCTTCCTACTCATATCCTCTCGTCGAAAATCAGCAAATCATCGAAGTCATCCTCCTCAGCTTACCATAAATAGAGGGCTTGGTGCCATTGATGATCATCTTGATCTGTCTTCTCTGAAGGCCGAGTCTGCATCTTCAAAGATGGCTTCTCCAGTGATCCACATAATCTTGAAGCTCTCCATGGCTTCTGTTTGGTGTTCTCCAAGTCGCGGAGCGATAAGTCAATCTTCAAGTCTGTAACATATTGTTTCAGAAAGGCGTCTGCCAGTTCCCTCCAATCTTCTTTAACCTTTCTTCCAATGCTATGGTACCACACTACAGGTGCCCCTCAAGCGACATCCCAAACATCTTCTGGACTTGGCATTGTGATAGGCCTACTAAACTCATTACCGAGACATATTACCAGAGATGGACCCTCGGGTCCCTATTCCCATTGAATTTGGCTATGTCGAGCATCTTAAACTCAGCCGGCAGCTGCTCCTCAAAGGTCATTGCCTCATAGTCCAACAAGTCCTCATGCTTACCCTTTAGCTTTCGGGTAATTGACTCTACCTAATCACAGAGTTTCTGTAATTCAGCCTGAGACCCGTCTATTCTCCATGCGGTATACTCGGCCATATCATCATCAAATACGGGGACATCATCATTCAATCCGCTCGGAGGGCCCTCACGCCTCTCATTCTCAGAACCTCTCGCAGCGCGGGGCACATCCATATTAGCCATAGCAGTGGTCAAAGCTTGCAATTGTTCGGTAACCTTGGTGAGACCATTCTCCAGCTGATCCATGCGAGATACCTCATTTTCTGATCCACATCTATTTGCTGACGGCTTTTTGATGAGTCTTCCCTCTTCCCTAACCCAACTTGAATCTATGATGTTTCTTTAAAATTCTCAGTCAGCATGTATGCGTGCAATGCATGTAATATATAAGCCCATGGAAATTTTATACTAGTTGGCCCATTATCATTTTAAAGTATTCAATCACACTATTGCGCGGTGCAAACTTGTCCCAGTTGAAAAGGCCCAACAAGTTCACACTTTTGCGATAACATGGCTAAACAACTTCAAACGATAAGGGGCCCAATCACAGGATGGCCCATAGCATTTTAGAAACTTTTGGCCCAATTGTCATAGGATATGAACTCGTCCCAGTTTAAATGGCCCAAGAAGTTCGCATTTCTGACAAGAAGTCCAACTAAATCCAAATGAGGATGGTCCCTAAATACAATCATAAAGAGATAATTTCAGCATAAAACAATAATTTATACAGAGTGGCCCATCGATATTTCAGAAGCTTTTGGCCCAATTGTCATAGGATACGAACTCGTCCCAGTTTAAATGGCCCAACAAGTTTGCATTTCTAACAAGAAGTCCAACTGCATCCAAATGAGGATGGTCCCTAAATACAAGGAAATAGTTGCTATAGGTCACACAACTCTGGTCTACGTGTGGGTTTGCGGGAGTGTAGACAAAGACTTTCGCTGGCGAAGGATTGCCCACAATTAGGTCTCCCCACTCAAGGGTTCGAGGGACCAAGTGAGCGCACCTTTTTTATACACTAAGGTACGTGCCAATGAGTTATCGTGTGTGACTGACTGTCAAATGGATTTCCCGTTGTAGATTCCCCAGAGGGAGGGCATAGCGAACTCTCTTAAAAACCTAAGCCTCTTAGGCTCTTATCGCTTGGTGACAGGAATAAACAACGAGTCCTCCAAATTAGTCCATCACAGTAGAATACGAGTAGTTGATTATCTAGGTGCCTTCACAGTTTTTCCTTATAGAAAGGTAGTGAATGAAGGAAGACACCAAACCATCACCTAGCCTTAACAATGCCTTTGATTAAACCCCTTCAACCCACTGTAGATACGGTTAATTAAAGCACAAATCCAAACATTACAAAATATTATTTCGGGGCCAATTCTCTATCCCTAGTGGAGTCGCCAGACTGTAGGACACAGAAATCGGTGGCGCTGTTCCAGGCTCACGGCCTAGTCGGGAGTACGGAATAGCCCGCGGGGGAACTAAACCGGAGAAATAACATGGAGTCGCCACCCGGTGTGAACCGGGAAAATGATTTAAAGCCGCACTCACCCCTCGCAAGGGAAGACCTCAAACCGTTGGGTTCGAAATGGTCCCTTACTTATGCCACTTGTAATGAAAGGATTTGTGCAATAATCTAACCAAGCCTAAGCAACATATATTTCCAATGATAGTCTACTTCTAAGTTCATGCATAAAAAAATAAATTAGAATAACGGCAATCATATAATTTCATAAACACGTGATATTGATAAACACAGAAACACAAATAAACAATAATTGTACAAGCATGCATATTAAAGAGAGACAATTAAGTACATAATGTAAAGAGATAATTAAAGAGGCAATTATACACTAAAATAAACGTGCCATGATGCGATTCAAAAGAAGATAGGCAATAAAGGTGAAAGAAGAGAGATGCAATATATGCCCACATCTATATATGACTTCAAGTGTCTGATTGAACGTATCTTACGTTCAATCGAACGTGCTTTGTCCGGCGTGGTAAAACATTATGGCAAAGGTAGCCCTTAGGCTTTTCATCTCTCGAAATGGAGGACCTTTGATCCAACTTGATTTGCCCATGCGCCTTGCAATATGATGCATGATTATACAAGGAGATGACATACAAAAAGTAAATAACGGAATAATAAAAGGCGCGGCAAAGTATTGTCGTAAAGGTAGCCTTTTAGACTTTTCTTCCTCAAATAGGGAACCTTTAGACCAACATACTAAGCCCATGCGCATTAAATCACAATGCATATAAAGTAAAGACAACAATATAGGACTTCGTATACTCGATTAAACATATCTCACATTCAATCAAACATACTTCGTCCGGCGCGGCAAAATATTGTCGTAAAGGTAGCCTTTGGACTTTTTCCCTCAAATAAAGAATCTTTAGACCAACATACTAAGCCCATGCGCATTACATCGCAATGCATAGAAAATAAAGACAATAATATAGGACTTCGTATACTCGATTAAACATATCTCACATTCAATCAAACACACTTCGTCCGTCCGTGCGGCAAAGTATTGTCGTAAAGGTAGCCTTTTAGAATTTTTTTCCTCAAATAGTGAACCTTTAGACCAATATACTAAGCCCATGTGCACTATATCATCAATACACAAGCAAGTAACGTGCCGAAAGTAAAATACGGAATATAAAATGCGAATAATAAACAAACAAGATAAAATAAAGTGAAAGATGTGCCGTTTGCTCAAGTGGTACATGAAGTTGTTTCCCAAGTACAGACCGCACTACCGTCCATTCGGATTCGGCTATGGAATTTACGTCTGGGTTTCTATCCGATATACCATAAGAGACGACACATTTTCCATTCATCCAATGGCCACAACACACATTAACCGACGACTCTCATGCGAAGGAAATTCAATAAATAATAAAAGATGAATGAAAATAAAAAATAAAGGTGCCCTCAGGTCTAACCTTTTATGTCGACTCTTGGAAGTTGTGTCACAAGGCCGTCGGAAGGGCTAACACTCCACAACTCTTCCGGTTCGCTGGTTCACGGTCTTTCCTCACTGTTTCGCTGTTTGGGCTGCTGTTTTTACTCCAGTTTGCTACTGTTTGGCTGTTGTTTTTTAGTCACTATTTTTGTCGTATTAGGGGACTGTTTTGGGTAGTTTTTAGGTGCAGTTTGGGGGACTGTTTGGTGTTGATTTGAGGCAGTTTGGAAGAGGCTTGGTGCGTTTTGATTTGTTGGCTGGTCAGGGGGCTTGGTGCGTTGATTTTTTGGCTAGTTAGGGGGCAGTTTTTGTGTGCGTGAAGGAGGGTTGATTGAAGGCTGTGGCGTTGAATGGGGCAATGCGTGAGTGGGGTTAGTGTGATCAATTTATGTGTGGTGAGTTGTTATGTGGCTAGGCGTGCAGTTTGTGAGTAGCTTTGTGTTGATGCGTGAGGCAAGGGTGATCTGTGTGGTGTGTAGTTGAGGGTTTGAGTGACGGTTAGGTGGCTTTTGAAGGTGGCTCGTGTTTGTGGATTGTGAGTGGGCTGCTTTTTGAGGATGGGTGTGAGGGGCTTACGTGTTGAAGGCTAATGCTTGCAGGGGGTTTCTTTTATTTGTTGTTATTCGGTCAGTGCGTGTAGGATTGATGGGTATTTGGCGTTTTGTTTGTGTCGGTGAAGACTAGCCATGAAGGAAGAGTGGACGTGTCTGTGCATTGACGGGTGGGCTGGCAGTGTGCTCGTGTGTCTTTGTGGATGGTCGAAAGTGAGGCAAGGTTTGGCTTTCGTTTTGGTGAGGCCGTATGAGTGTTTTCTTTTGTGTTTTACCACGAGAGTCTAGAGCCTTAGGGTTGCATTTTGTGTTATTTTTATAGTTGTCAATTAGGGTTATGCATGGGTTTTAAAAAGGAAACAAATCAATTAAATTAGGGATGGATTTAATTAGTTAAAAAGGAAATGATAATTGTATTTTGGTGGGGGAATATATTTAAATTGGTAGGTGATTTATTTAAATTAGGAAGAGATTTTTTTAATCAGGAATTTAATTTAATTGGATTTTATTTGGATTTAATTTAATTTAATTTGTTTTTTAAATATGTTTTAATTATTTCTTGGATTGGGCTTGGGTGAGATGGGCTTGGTGTGTGTCTTAGTGATGTGTGGGGCTTGGTGTGTGGTTTTGTGGGGGTTTTGGGCCAATGGTGTGTTTTAAAACGGAAGTCCAACAAGCAAACCCGAAGCATAAACAAACGAATTAATTCCAACAATGTGTCAATTCTTGACTCTTCCCTTCCGACATACGTTTCCCGCGACTTCCGCAACTTAAGAGGTATGTCTCCATATGAGACTCATCATCGAGACTTACATGCAAAATTTCAGTGCCTACAACTGGTCAACCGTAACAATTATGGTTTCAGTTCGAGCCGTAACAGTTCGAAATTGTTAGCCATTATGGTTATAACGGTAACAAAATTTATTTTTTTTAATAATAATAAAAGTTTAAAATGTC
>SKCR01029984.1:0-36554 GCA_019454045.1 Zanthoxylum bungeanum
GGTAAAATCCAAAATCCTACGTTACCAGAGACTCACTCAATTACTTGCTGGATATAAATAAATTAAATTTTTACTGCTTATGATTTAGAGGAGGACAGATTCTGTAGTTTTTTTTTTTTTTTTTTGAACAAGACAGCTTCTGTAGTTAATTATTCATTTGTGTGCTTTATTTGACTTTTATCACATTAATTAGCATATAAACTTTACGGTAATGGCAGACAAAACTCATGTAGCTTGTCAGTGAAAGTGATAATTTTCTTGTCCATTTATAATAATTATAGTATTATGTTAATTAGTGTTTTTATGACACTCGTTAAGAATTTATTTTAAAAAAATTTTGATATTTTTTTTGAGAAATGAAAAAATTATTAAAATATTAATTATTTTTTCTCATTTTTCCATTAAAATTTTCCTAAAATTGATTCTTAAATAGTACATTTATGACACTCGTTAGTATTTCCCATAATTATATTATGTCACGTGCCTCTAGCCTGTAGTTTGATGTCAAAAAGCTTAGAATTTAATTGTCAAGTTCGAGTAGAGGGATACATTTCTTGTAAGAATCTGAGACAGTTGAATGATTTATCTGCTCAATGATAATGAAGAATATATTTATGTTTTGATTGAAATTACTATAACATATCTAAGAGGTAAAAAGAAATTTAACCGTTACAATAATATATACTTGTATGCCTACTTATATGACATGGGACATAATATATTTTTTTTAAATATTGAAAATCTTATCGTCAAATCATCCGATTCGAGTTTAAACGAAATAAGTAAAATTCTCGATTATCCTGGGCTCTTACAAAAAATGCACCACATTGACTCGAACCCAAAACCTGACAACCAACTCTCAAATCCTTTGCCACCAAATCAGAGTACATATATCTTCGTACATGGTCTTTCCTTCATTTCCTTTTCATGTACCCATGGTTGGATACCAATCCAAGGACTATGATTATCTAGATCATCTCGCTTGCGGGATTTCTGCGATTACGTTTATCTAGATAAATTGTTTTGAATTTATAAAGTTGGAATACAAAATTTACATATAAGATGATATAATACTTAATATGTCACTTACCAATTAGGGTAGTAATTAGGACGTCATGTCCCATACCGGTCCCTTCCCAATTATAATTTAGGAGGAAACAATCGTCTCAAATTCCAATCGATTTTTTAAATCGGGACGAAAATTCATTATGAATCTCCACCATAATTTTTATTGGGATATTTTTTTAATCTAAAATCTTATACCGAATGATATGAAATCTCAAATTCGGTTTGAGATTTGAGATTTTCTGCAACTTATTATAATCGGTGCTACAAAAAAATTGATAAATTTAACATTACAAAATTATTAACCTTTTTTTCTTATGAAACGAGTAAGTATTAGATACGAAAAGACGATTTTACTCTTATTTTATAATGGAAATTATCTTTGTTCCACCCAAAGATTAATAAAAATCCGAAATTATCACAATATTTTTTAAATTATCATTTTCACATGAAATTAGTAAATATGTATCATTTTACACTCAATCATTAAGTGTATTGTAACTTTTTATATACCGAATGACGCCATCGGAACATCCAAGAACACTCTTGATGGCAATGGTCTGATCATTTTTTCAAATCTAAATTTATATCCAATATTGATATTTATTCATAATTGGAAAAAAATTCATGGTTTGTTTTGTATCAGTACATGAAACCTATCAAAATTTCAGATATTCGATATTAACCAAAATAGCTAAAAATGTAAAATAATATCCAAAAATTAATTAATTTATCCCTTTTGGAAGTCCATTTTCGGTAGCAATTTTAGGAGAATATGATTCATAAAATGCAATTATTTTATATTGGAAATCCCGCCGTTAAATTATCGGATCCAGACTTAAGCGAATCAGGTAAAATTCTTAATTATTCTAAACTCTTACAAAAAATACACATCTAAATTCAAACTTAGAATTTGAACCATCAAATCCTAAACGTTATGCTATAAAAAAAAACACTTTTGGGTACAACAAAAACACGCTATCCAAGATTTTGATTTCTCTTTTCAAATTAAATTAATATTTTAACCATTCTCTTTTCATTTCCCCCACTACTTTCTTTTCATTTTCTTTTAATTCTCATTATTATTATTATTTAAAAATTACTACAGTAGAGGATGAAGAAATTGACATTGTAATTTGATATTTTTTTTCATCTATATTAAAATTCATAATTTTTTATTTAAAATATATATGTTGTAATATTTATCTTAATTATAATGTAAAAACAATGACATTGTAAGATTTTTTTAATGCTAATAATTTATATCTAATTTGATTATTTAATTAGTTAAGGAGATTAAATAAATCAATTTTAAAGTATTTTAAATTATATTAATTTGTTAACAACAAGTATGAATTGCATGTTTAGTAAAATATTTTTTTTAAAAAAAATAATATTACCGAACACATATCTAATATTTTTATCATTTTCAATTTTATCTACCGAACATATATTATTGTTTTCATATTTAAAATACATGATAAAAAAAATGATACCAGACACATACTTCAATTTAAAATACAATAAATTAAAAATACCATTTTCATATTCATTTTTGTTTTATGAAAATTTTAATTGAAAAATAATACCGAACGAGTTTAGAATTCTTTGGAAATTATTCTTAGTACATATAGAAATTAACGAAAGTCAAAATTTATCACAAAATTTTTGAGATTATTATTTTTCGACCTGAAACATGTTTACTCATTTCGGATAGAAAAAAGATAATCTAAAAAATGTTACAATAATTTTCGACCTTCATTAATTTTCAGTTGGACCATGGATAATTTCCATTATTAAAAATAATAATAATAATTCCGTTGAGTTAAAATTATGATTTTGCATTATTTTTATATCTAATTAAATCTTCTCTCGATAATTATTTTATTATTCCCACATTGGTAATTTCAATAATTGATTATTCTTTCCATCAATTCTATTGAACAAATTTGAACCATGTGGAGAAATCTCTGGAATATAAATCTGATGGAAAAAAAAACAGTATTTCTCATTTAGAGAAAATAAAACAACAATGATATGTGTATAAATATGTACATCTGGTAAAACATACAAAACAATTTTCTCTTTTTTTAATACACGTGGCTGTAAAAAGTGTTTATCAACTTCACTTGGTTACAAAGTATGAGGAAAATAATTTTCGAAACTGAGTGTGATTTGATGAAAAAGAGTTTAAGATTTGATTGTCAAGTTATGGATTTGAGTTTAGAGATGTATTTCTTGTAAGAACATGGGGAAACCAAAGATTTTATCTGCTCCGTTAAAATTCGGGTTGGATAATTTAACGGTGAGATTTTTAATTTTTCCAAAAAAAAAAAAAATTCTAGAATTTGTAGGCCGAAATATTCTTAATCAAATCATATCATTAATTTAAGTGTATGTGACAATATTTTAATTTTTTGCTTGATCTGTTCCAAATATTCATTAGGACTTTTAACAAATATAGCATCTACGACTACATACATCTTTAATCTTCTTAATTTTCCAACTCAAAGTCACAAGTCAAATAAAACGGCATATATATATATATATAATATAAGTTACATTATTTGTAGTCTCATAATTGCGACATGTGAGAGCGTTATATTAAAATTATAAAATTAAATTAATAAATATAATAAGTAAAAATACTTATTACAATAAAAATACATATTATAATTTTATAAGAATTCTATTATAATAAGAAAACATATTATAATATCATATTAAAATAAAAAAATACTATTAAATTATCTACAATTAACATAATATCTCTAATTAATTTTTTATTATTAAATTATAAAACTAAAATAATAAATTATTAATCTATCTCTCTCTATATATAAGTTAAATATTTTTAAACATCTCTATCGCGGCATGTGGCGTCTCACTATTAAATATCATTATCTATTTTTTCCTTTTTGTTTTTTCATTCTTTAAGACCTATATTATCTTGTCTTAACTGATTTATTTCTTCTAGTTCCTTTTTAACTTTTGATAATTGGGTGTTGATTACCCATTCATAGAAGCTTCATGATTGGTAAGCTTTGTATTCTATCTTGACTGGTTCTTCCACTCTTGCTTTTATTAAAGCTTTACTTTTTTTTTTTTTATTTTTTTTTTTTTTTTTTATCTCTCGTTCAATGATATTTGTCATACAATTCTTTATGTGGGTTTATAGCTTTGTTTAAGTTTTTAAATATTCATTGTTCTTTCATGACCTTATAATTTTTATTAATTTTATCTTCTAAATGTGTCTTTATACAATCGACTACTGTATTTTTATTTAGAGGTGGCCGACGGTTCGGTTCGGTTTCGAACCAGAACCGAACCAAACGGTTCCGATTCCACTTTGTGTGGAATCGGAACCGAACCGGTTAATTCCAGTTCGATTCCGGTTCTGGTCCGGTTCCATTCGATTTTTTTTTGAAATAAAAAATTGAGATTAATAAAATAAAATAATTTAAAATTATGAATTTGAATTTATATAATAAACTTACATTACATAATAACATTAATTACAAATAAAATTCTTATATAAAAAAATAAAAATTAAATTAAAGAGCTTGAACTTAAATTTTTAAAAACTTAAGTTGCCTACGTATCTTCCAGGGTGAGATGAATCAAAGCTCACGTAGTTCCATTACATTTAAAAGATATTTCCCCATTGTAATTTTAGAATTATTTAAATATTTAATTATCAATCATCATCCGTGGCTGTTGATCATTCAGCTCCGCTTGCACTTGCAGACGCATTATCGAACAAGTCTTCAAATTCATCAAGGGCATCTTGTTGTTGTCTCAGATCAGCTCGGGTCCAATCATCCACACATGTTGTTGCTTCTAGAGTGCTTGGATGTAATGAAGACCGTTTGAATTCCAATATATTACCTCCGATGCTAAAGCTTGCTCAACTGCAACAGTGGAAACATGTGCTGCCAATATCTCTTTAGCAATAATTGATAATACAGGATATACATTTTGATGTCGGTTCCACCATTCAAGAATTTTAAAATTTTTACTAACTAATGTTCAGTTGAAAACTCAAAATTTGTAGATAAATAATTATCTAATTTTGGGTTATTAGTCGTGTTATCCCTATGTTTTTTATTTCGTTGTAATAACCAATGATCACTTGCGCTAAGTTTAGATTCCATTACGGTCGTTTCGCTACTACTAGATTGTCTTACTGATTGCAAGTTATATCTTATGACATATTCATTAAATAAATCTATTAAGTCGTTTTTTATTTTAACTATTATTCTTGTAATATCAACTTCATTGGTTATTCTTAAATATCCATAGTAAACAGGTAAAACACTATTCAAACCTTCTAATTTAAATTTAGGATAAAAAACAGCAGCAATAAGATAAAGTAAAAGAATGTCTCTAAAATAATTCAACCATTTTCGTTCATAATAGTAATAGCTTCTAACAAAACAATATCATTAGAATCACTACTATCAACATGCTCATCGAGAGTTCCAACAATATTCAAACTTTCAAGAATAAATAAATGTGTTGTAGGATAATAAACTCCACTAAAAATTAGTGTAGCATCATTAAACACTTTTAAAATCTCTAAAAAAAATTTAGAATATTTTTGTGATACCTAAAATGCCCCTAAAATTAACCGTTTTATTACCGTTATTAGGGGTAATTTGGGAAATCCCAAAAAATTATTATTATTTTTTTTTTTGGAAATTGGGGCAGGGAGCAACGACTTCCTGCCCCCCAGCCCAACGGCTACCAGCCGTTGGGTTGGATCTTGTCACCCAACGGTTAGTAGCCGTTGGGTGACCGTTGGAACCTGATTCCAACGGGTTGGAACCCTAGGGTTCCAAAAGTTCCAACCGAAACCTTACGGTTCCGGTTGGAACCGTTTGGAACCTCTGGAACCGTATCCAACCGTTCGGTTCCAACCGGTTCCGGTTTCGGTTCCGAACCGGAACCTTGGCCGGGTCTATTTTTATCATGCTTATTTAATTGATCCATTTTGGATTTTCTATTTAAACTAGATGGTTCATGATATGATCCAGGATGAGCTCTGTTTGTTAGGCCAAGTTAACTTGAAGTTGTGGCTGATTGCATGACTTGGTCAGATTGGTGTATTCGGGCCTTTTTGGTGGATTTGGAAGATTCATTGGGTTCTGGAGTTTGGTCCATGCATGAGATTTTATATGAAGACTTTATTATGTCTAAGGAAAGAATGGAATGAGTTTTGGACTTGCATGGGCTGCTTTAATTGATTTCGGGCTTAATTTTTGAATGGTGTATTAGCAGTGGTGAGATTTTTGCAGTCTTCGTATTTTGGACGTAAATTTCTCTTCCGATGTCCGTTTTTAGTGATTCAAGTTGCATTGGAAACATGACTCATGGATCTACAACTTTTTAGTTTACATTAAAGTCCAATTCAGAATCCTTCTGGTCAAAAAATAAAAGTAAGTTATCCCTACAATTTTATGTTTCATATTTCTAAGGTTATGTGATGTTTAAGTGTTGGACTGAACTTTAATTAAATTAGAAAGCCCATGTACGAAATTTTAAAGTATATTATGTATTATTGGGTTTATTTTACTAGGTTTTATTATATTTGGATAGAATTAAAGTTAGCCACCTATTTAAAGGGACATTATTCATTGTAATGAGAATTGATTAAGAACATATTTTTTACAAAACAAAGTGACTTGTTTCATCTTGAGGGAGTGGATTCTTCTTGGTTCTACGGAACAAAAGCTTATCAACGTGTGGCAAGCGTTGTGGCGCTGTTCAAGATTCTCCAAAGAAATAAAGAAAGGTTCTTAAAAGCAAGGTTCCTTAAGGGCTGAACTTGATCTTGAAAGGATTTTGTTCTTACAAAAAATCAAGATTCGCGGTTCTTGGGGCTTAGAACACATGGAAGGGTTTGCTTGGCTTGTTCCAGGCATGTTCTTATCAGTTCATCATTCATTTTTCTTTTTACTGTAGAATTCATATTATAATACTAAAATGCTTCTTTTTCTGTTGCTTCTAGTATTCATTTTATCATATTTATTTTCATGTTTGTTTCTATATTATCATGGACTTATTCAAGTCGATATCTCAGGCTTATTAGTTGTCCTTCAAGAGATAACATATCATTACTGTCATCAATTATGAGTTGTTCAATTGAGTTTATTAGATTGTTAATAGTAATATGATTATTGAGATTGTTAATTGTTAATTGATATTTGTTCAGTTAGTTTTTGCCTTTTGCCTTTTGGCTCTTTAGCTTGATGATGAACATTAAAAAGTGTACATTTAATAAAGAGAAAATAATCATTTTACATTTACAGTTTCATAAATCCCATTAATTTAGCACATTTGTGAAATAATAATTAAATTTATTTTATATATATTTTTATTGTGACTTTTATTTATTATGTAGGTGAAATAATATTTTGAATGCATAACTAGAAAAATGGATGTGACATTTAGATTTTGGAGTTCAGAAACTTAAAAGGGCATTCTAACAGTGTACAATTTCAAAAATTCTAACTTTGCGCAATTTTTATATTTTGACCATAACTTTTTACTTCAATATCGGATTGAGGCAATTCTATTTCCAGACGAAAGAAGACTCAAATATCTATAATTTTACTGTTTACAAGATTTTATAGTTCTGAAGTTTTCAAGGCCGAAAAATCCAAAGTATGTTATATGTAATTATTAAAGACATAAACAAAAAAAAAAAGGAGGGTGAAATGTCATTTCCCACAAATTATGCTAATTTGCAAATTGCATGGAGGGTGCTGAGCTCTCTACTGTAAATAGATGTGCTCAACACCTTAGAAAATCAGTCCGGGAGTCCATAGTTTTCTCTGAAAAATTTGTGGAATTCCAACTATTGTGTGTTTTAATTTTTTTAATCTTTCTTGTAATTTCTTTTTCTTTTACTAATAAAATTATGTGTGTTTTTATCCAAATCATGAGTAGCTAATTTCAATCTGCTGGGGTAAAGGGTAAACCTGTTAATATAAGAATATATATTAATATTATTTATATTATAATATATGAATTGTAATTAAAAGACTTATATTTAATTTCAATATAGACTAATTATTTACAAACTTTGTTACCGCCTATATGGTTGGTTTTATTTATTTGGCATAAAACTTGTTATAGATAAATTTTATCACCGCATTTATGGATGATTTTATATGTTTTGCGTAATTAATTCCTGAAATAAGTTAATTGGGTAATAATGACAATTTATATGTTATAAAAAATAAGATTTCTAAATTTGAAAAATTAAAAGTGGATCCCTTATCCCCATCATTTTATTTTATTGTTGCAGTTCAATTTAAAAATTGTCAATCATTTCAAATAATTCAGTTTATTTTATTTTTATTTTTATTTTTAAATTTTCACTCAAATTATTATTTTATTTTACTAAATCTATTCTCTATGGATCGACCCCGGACTTACCATGTTATTTTATTACTTAAACACTCTTATACTTGGAAGTAAAGAACCACTTTGTGAGTATGTCAATTTTTCGACGCCGTTGCCGGGGAGTATAATTTAGTAGATAAAAAAATAATTTTACAAGTTTATATTTTTCATTTTTCATTTTTTTTTTTGTATTCATTTCATTTCTTTATTTTTTGCATCTCACTTTTTTCTTTGCATTTGTGTAGATCCAAGATGTCCTGATTGATCCTAAATGAATCCTGAACCTAGACATCCACATATAGACAAACCCTGTACTTACTTCTTCAAAGCTACATGAGACAAAAATTTCAATTAAAATGGAGCTTGCATCTTGCCAAAGAATTTCTCGAACTATCTTCATCTAGAGATTCTTCCATAATATTTTGTGATAACCTAATTCGAGAAATTGAGACAGCTGAACGAGAAATTCAATTGATATATGAATTGACAAGAATCAGATGACGTTTTTATGAGCTAATCATTACATTTTTTTTTTATTTTTATTTTTTACTTGTTTATTTATTTTTCTTTTCTTTTTGTAAGTATTACATTTGCATATTTAAATTTTAGCATATAGTCTGCATTTAGGTTGCATGGGACATTGGTCTTGATAATCTAGCTGTAGATTAAATAGAGAGCCTCTATCACATTTCTCGTTAGTCAAAATGACTGAGAATCAAAATGAAAACCCACATGTCCGAGATGAAAACCCAATTGATTAGGCAGAACGTGAGTCTCAGCATGACAATCTTAATCATCCTACGACACTTAGAGAATTCATGAATCCTACTAGGACATAATAACCATCCTGCATTATTTTTCCCCAAGATGCATCACGATTCAATTTTAAACCATGTGTCATCCAACTTTTACCCATATTCCACTGTCCAGAATCAGAAAATCCTAATCATCACTTAAAGGAATTTGAAGAAGTATGTAATACTTGCATAAATCAAAATTTACATCATGGATATAATTCGACTCAAGTTTTTTCCATTTTTTTTAAAGGATAAAGCTAAAATTTGACTGTAGAACCTTAGATCAAGATCCATCAGAACATGTGATGATTTGCAAGAGCAAGTTCATAAAAAATTCTTTCCTCATCACATGACAAATTCCTTTAAGAGGAGAATCACAACTTTCACACAAGAGTAGTGAGAAACACTTTACCAATATTATGAGAGATTTAAAGAGATGTTGAATGTTTGTCCACATCACGGGTGTGAAATATGAAGGCTGGTTTCCTACTTCTACGAGGGTTCATCGTCCCAAGATAGACAAGTAGTGGAAATGATGTGTAATGGTGAGTTTAGGGAGAAAAACCCCGAAGATGCACTAGATTACTGATAAGTGCGGTTTATACCCAATTATTCTTGCATTTTTAGCTTACTATTTTGTTAGGTTCCGTGTCATTTTAATGTATTTTTTAGTTTGTTTTATGTTTTATTGATAGAAAGCATTGAAACATGGATTTTGGGGTAAATTGACTTGTTTTGGGACCTTACAGACGCACCAGAAGCACACAGGAAGGCTAAAATACACAGAAACACTAATCATGAAAAATGGGGTGGCATTGTAATGCCATTTTTGGCGTCGCGACACCCCACCAGGATGGCTTCATAGATTTTCTCGAGGATTTGGCGTCGCGACGCTGCGACAGAAGCCCATAAACATCAGTTTTCAGACTTCCCTATAAATATAGAAGCTCTTCCAAAACCCTAAAAGAGGAGACTAATACACAACTCAAGAGTTCAAAACACATATTTTAGAGAGATCCAAAGAGGAAGATTGAAGAGCTACAAGGGGAGACGAAGACGGTGACGTCCGAAGACGAAGAGATTCGATTCGGGTTTAATCATCTAGTTTCTTTCTTCAACTCTAATGATTTCTAATATGTTCTTGACATTATTTTCATTATTTTTATCTTTATTCATGAACTAACTCTATTATTCTAGAGGATGATGTAGCCTATGCTTGAACATATGTATTATTTATCAATTTAATTATTATAAAGTTATGATTCAATCTATTTATATTCTCTTGTGTTTAATACTTCTAGTTTGTTGGCCACAAAATGAGATGATGCATGTTTAGAATCTATCGCTCGGGAGAAGAGATTTTGAATAAGATATAGATAATATAACTTAGAAGATTTGTAGAGTTCGAGAGAATCTATAATCTATTTGAAGTCGTTAACAAAGAATCACATAACGTAATGAATTGTTAATTATTAGATTTTTATTGGGATATCATAATTAGTAATTGATAATATTTTCACTCGGCACTCAAGAGAGAGAGTTAGAATAATTTAGGGTTCTTCACTTATAAACAATGCAACTGAATAAGAATTGATTGACATGACAAATACATAGGGATATCTAGGTGAAATTAGACTCTAAAATCTCTCTTATCTTGGTTTATCTTAATTTGACATTTTGATAACTTGATTATTTAGTTTTAATTTAGATTATTTTAAAGTTGCTTTTAAATAAAGTTAAGTTTATCAATTATAATACTTAGTGATCATTTGATTGCAATCTCTATGGGTTTGACGATCTTTACTTATCTTTTATTAAAACTTGACACCATATATTTGCGGTACGATAATCTCACAAAAAGTTTTTGGCGCCGTTGCCGATGATTATTAATCTAATTCATATTAATATTAATATGTAACGACCGGGAATTTCAACTACTGTTACACGATGGGACGTGTGTCACATAATATAAATCATGTTTGGAAACATATACCCTCGTGAGATGACTTTGAAAACAATCGGTAGATTCTTCGAGAATATGATATTAGATGCCACGATGTTCCACTCCGGATAGCCTATAGTATTTTGGCCGTAATTTTTCATACGAACTCCGATTTTTATGAATCTTATATTTTTGAAAATATAAGATCGAGATCTACAACTTTCCCGTTGAATATTTTTACAAATTCGAAGCAGAAATAGGCTAAAAATATAGATCACAAATTCGGTTGAATAGTACCCGAGTGTCATTCTAGAGAATTCTCAAAGTTTCTACAAATCTCTCAACTTTTCTTTATTTTAGACAATTTCAAACAAGCCCTAGTATAAAAAGGGGTTACTATTAGTATTTCACAAAATTTAGATTAGAGAAAGAAATAAGGAAAAATGAAATGGAGGAGAAGAAGAAAAAGAGAAGAAGAAGAAGAAACTAGAAAGAAAATGGAAGATTTCAACCCAAATCAAGTCTAGAAAGATAAAAGAGAATATGAAAGCTCTAGTTGTGAAGGAGGAATATGATCCAAGGTAAGAAACTAATCTTGAAGTAAGTTGTTATTTATTGAGTTTTGATGTTTTGATGATTATAGCATGTTGATGACTTGAGTGTGATGATGAATGAATGATTATTGAGTAAAAAATTGATGATTGTGGGAAACCCCTAATTTGTTAAATTTTGGGTATGGACTAAATATAGTGTATAGAATGGATATGAATTAATTTTGAAGATGATATTAATGATGTTTTGGATACTTATTATTGTTATTTGCTTGTGTGGAATGTTTGGGGGAAATGTTGGGCAAATTGAGTATGAGAAGGTGAAGAAAATACCAAAATTTGGCCTAGTGTCGTGATATCGAACGCTTCGCATCACGACGCCGAATGCTCCACATCATGACACGAACTGGGAATTTTCCTGGAAACGCTTCTGGTTTGATGCGCATCGCAACGCGCAAGGTTGTGCGTCGCGATGCGTACTGGGAATGTTTCTGGAATGATGCACGTCGCAACGTGCAATGCCCTGCGTCACAACGCGTGGTCCAAAATTTCCCCAAATCAGTTTCAAACCATCTTAGCTTCACCCGAACACGTTGAAGGCCACCCTAAGAGTCTCATATCAACTCGTGTGTACATATTTCATCATGATATGAGTACGATACCCTCAGAGCGATATCGCTTACTTGAATAAGCAAATTTTAGCCTGATTCGGTAGTATGTTTCTTAGTCCATTTCTAATCTAGTCTATCAAATATAGATCATCATAGGAACCAGAGTTTTCTCAGCAACCAAGTAAAGCCAGTCAGATTCTAATTTGTGAGTGGACCTCTTTTCTCAAACTGATTCTATTTATCATGTTTTGAATTCAGACTTACTTTTTGAGCATATAGGGCGTTAGCTAGAATTTCATCACATATGCTTTTCAGATAGTGATGATTCAAAAAGATTGGTTTTAATAGCATGAGTTTTGAGATTTTTCGAGACATGGGAGAAAAACCCACCTCAGCATGTAACTTGAATCAGTTATGGAATTGACGGAGAGCACATGTGCACATATAGAGGACTTGGGGGACGGCAAGACGTAACGCCCCTAGATCTTAGCTTAGGACTAGGAATGACAGATGCCCATAGATCCTATTTTCAGAGCTTGGAGGGTAGCATAGATCCGCACCCCCAGTTCTAGTTCAGTGGCTTGGGGGACGACGATACTTAACGCCCCAAGACCACTAGTTTCTGGGACAGGAGTGTCATAATTTGGGGGACGGCGATACGTAACGCCCCAAAGTCATGGATTTGCACTCTTAGCTCTAGTTAGGCGTATGAGGGGATGACGATACGTAATGCCCCAATACGTCAGATTTTTAGAGACAGATACATATTTCAAAAATAGATTTCAGATACAGCCTTCAAAAAGCTTTTAGAAAAGAAAGTTTTTAGAAAATAACAATTTTATAAGAAACTCTCAGAAAAGATATGTTTTACAAAAAGAGTCCGAAAGAGATTTTCAGAAAAAACCTAAAATTTTGAGACAGAAAATGAGTTTTCGTATAAATCTATTTCTTGAACTTTGGTTTTAGAACCAAATATTTTTATAACAGTGTTTTCAGTTTTCATCCACTCACTTAGATCGTGCAACGGTCTAACCCCTCACTCCCATTTTTCTTGTTTTGCAGGTATTCTCGGAGGACAGTATCCACTAGGGCATGAAGTCCACCAGTTCAAGTCAGAGAGAATGGGTGTCCAGTCAGAGTTAAGTAGAAGTCATGTATTAGTCCTTGGTTATGTGATAGTCATTGTAAAAATAAGTGTTATTAAGTATACAATAATTAATATCGAGTTTGTATTTCATGTTGTCGAGCTTGGGTATTGGTCCCATACTTAAGATTTTGATTGAGAAAAGAGTAATGGTGTAGTTTATAGTTAGAAAGATAGAGGCTCAGGGGAATAGTACGACCTATTCCCTGCCGGTAGCATATACCAAATCGGGAATGTTACAAAATAACCTTAGCTTTAATTTAGATTTAGATTTTTATTTTCTTATTATTTATTATTTATTATTTTAGTAATTTTTCTTCTCTTTCTGTGCTTCAGTGAATGCAACGATCCACAAGTCTGGACTCGCTTTTGTTTGATCTTGAAATAGAAAGAACAACGAGAAGACTAAGAAAAAAAAGGAAAATTGAAAAAGAAGCAATGTCAGCTGAAAATATAGAGAACAACCCACGCCAAGTGGAAATCTGATATCATTTCAAGCCGGTCATAGACGATAATTATTCTGGAATTACGCACCCACCAATCAATGCCAATAACTTTGAGCTGAAACCTACATTGATCAACATGGTGCAAAAGAACCAGTTTGGGGGTTCAGCTGTAGAGGATCCGAACGTGCATTTAAGGATGTTATTGGAGATGACAGATGCCATAAAGATGAATGACGTGACAAAAGAGACCATCAGGCAACGCTTGTTTCCATTCTCTTTAATGGACAAAGCGAGAGGTTGGCTGCAATCTATACCAATGGGGAGCATCATGACATGGCAGGATATGGCAACAATATTTCTTGCGAGGTTCTTTCCACCAGCTAAATCAGCCCAATTGAGAACAAAAATAAGCATATTTAAGTAGTTGGAGACTGAAAAATCTGTACAAGGCCTGAGAGCGCTTTAAAGATCCACTCAAGAGATGCCTACAATATAATTTTGAAGACTGGGTTCAGATTCTGTTATTCTATAATGGGTTGAATGGTCCTAATAGAACTATGGTCGATGCAACTGCTGGAGGAACCCTGTTCAAGAAATCTGCTGAATATGCATATGCTCTATTGAAGGAGATGACCATTAATAATTTCCAATGGCCAAGTGAACGCACTATTGTGCCTAAGGTGGCTGGTATATACGAGGTGGATCATATTATTGCAGTTACAGCTCAAGTGTCATCCCCCATGACTCATTTAGCAACATTGACCAATTAATAAGGCCAACCATCTATTGAAGTCGTCGCTGATAATATAATAATCTTACATGACGGGGGATATAAACAAGTCCAATATGTGAACAATCGAAACTTCAACAACTATAGAGGCAATCATATGCCAAACTATTATCATCCGAACTTGTCATATGCTAACACAGAGAATGTCTTGCAACCTCCGTTTGGCTTCAAGAATAAAAAAACTGAGCAGAAATCTTCCCTAGAAGACATCATGAGCACGTTTGTTAACTTCAGAGAGGTTTGAGAAGAACGAGTCGAGGCTGAATAATATTGAAACACATATGGGCAATATAGGGGCAACAATGAAGTCCTTAGAAGTGCAGATTGAGCAGATTGCTTCTTCCATGGCTAACCAACATAAATGAGTGTTTCCTAGAAATACCGAAGTCAATCCTAAGGAACAGTGTCAGACCATTACCCTCAAGAACGAGAAAGAGATTAGAGATACTCATAAGGACCAATGCAGTAAGGACAAATAGGCAACACAAAAAGAGGAAACACTAATAAAAGAAGATAACAGTGCAACAACTTCTCCGTATGAATCACCTCTCATCCCAAAGACACATTTTCCATTCCCTCAGCGCTTTCAAAGGAAAAGGTTGGATGATCAGATCGCCAAGTTCCTATACGTCCTTAAAAAGATCCATATCAAACTCTCATTCGCAGACGCTTTGGAACAAATGCCAAACTATGTGAAGTTTATGAAGGAGATGATGTCCAAGAAGAGGAAGCTGGCAGATTTTGAAACAGTAGCACTCACAGAGGAGTGTAATGCCATTATACAGAAGAAACTTCCTTCAAAGCTGAAGAATCCTGACACCTTTACCATACCGTGTATTATTGGGAATCAATATTTTGGTAAGGCGCTATTCGATTTGGGTGCTAGTGTCAATCTCATGTCCTTATCCATCTACAAAAAATTAGGCATAGGTGAGGTAAAGCCAACCAAAGTCACATTATAGTTAGCAGATAGATCCATCACCTACCCTAGAGGAATAATAGATGACGTGTTGGTTAAAGTGGATAAGTTTTACTTTCTTGCTGACTTCCTTATTCTTGATATGGAGGAGGATCATGACGTCCCAATTATCATTGGGAGACCTTTCTTGGCAATAGGTCGAGCGATCATTGATATGCAGAAGGTGAATTGAAAATGAGAGTTTAACATTTAGTGTTTTCAAATCCATGCCGAGTCCTCAAGGTGATGAAGAATGTCACAAGATAAATATTGTAGATAAGGAAGTTGCAATGGACAATGGCCATATATTAGGAGAGTTTCAATGTATTCAAGCCAACATGCAGGGTGAACTAATAGTCAAGCAAACAACAAGCATTGTGAAGCCATGCAAAGAAGATCCTCCACAGCCAGAACTGAAATCGATACAAAAACACCGTAAAAAGAGGAAATCAAGAGTTAGTGCTGGCTTAAAGATGATCTCTGGAAAGCTCAAAACATGGTCAAGCCAATTTTTCCACATGTGCAGTAAAAAATTTCAACCATCAGTAGACCCTGAAGGACTATCCATGGATAAACTGCCACAGCCAGGCAAGCAATTTTTTTCATGTCATAACAACCGGTGGATACAAAAAAGATGGAAAATGAGACTACCCGGTCCGCTACATTGAAGCCACCATGACCATTGGGTGGTTGCGTCTGGTTGATATGCGCATTTGACAGGTATTATCAACATACATGATAACATAAAGACATGAGTCGTAAGTGAAAAATTTGTAATATTCAGTGCTCTAGTTTATTGGATGAAGCATCTGAAAGCGATGGATTAAAAAAAATTGTATATAAATAATTAACCATGCTTTTACTTGGTAACCGGATGTCTTGCCTCGGTAAGCAGTGACTGTTCGCGTCAAACGGTAAAAATCTACATTAATAATAATAAAGTTTCTACTTAGTAATCGGACGTCTTGCCTCAATAAGTAGTGATTTTTCACGTCAAACGGTAGAATTTTTAATATCTGAAATTCGAGTAATTAAGTCCGTTGGGGTGTTTTAACACCTAGTGCCCTAAAGCCAACTGGTTTGGAAGTCGTTGGCCCAAAGCTCGCTACAAGGATTGAAGATGTTATTTATTCAAAAAATTCAATTAAAAAAAATCAATTGCCAAAAAGGTGTGAATTCTAACATAGTTTTAGGATAAAAATATTACTCTCTTTTCAACTACACTTATGAATATTGTGGGCAAAATGATTTGATTAATACCTTGTTGGTTGTGTAGATGGAGAATGGTAAAAATAATCGGAGAATTTTTATTTGGTAATTTAGAAAGAAAGAAAAAAATTATTAACTTGGATAAGAATTTCACATGTTTAGTCACCAACTTGTTTTGTGTGTTTGATTGTATATTTGATTGACGTTTGTGGGTATCGGCGCTGTAAGCCCTCACGAGACTACAACTTGTCCACTAGGGACACCTAGGGGTTTAAAGGCTTGTTGCATACGCTAAATGCAACCGTGATCCCTACAAAAGTGACTTAGTATAATTTTATTTTAAAGTTGTTTATTACATTTTATTTTGTTGTTTTGCTCGAGACTAGCAAAATGTTAGGTTTGGGGGTGTGATAAGCGGAAAATAGATCAATATTTACAACCCATTTTACTTAATATTTTGTATAGTTTCTAAAGTTTTGTGAATATTTTGATGTGTTTTGTGTTATTTTGTAGATAAATAATATTTCAGGACTCAATGGAATCAAATCGGGACCAAAACGGCGAAAATATGCGTGTCAAAAAGGGTAAATTAGGAAATTCATTGTCCACATGTCGCGACGCACAAGCCTTCTGCGTCGCGACGCGCCTCAATTATTCAGCTGCCGACACGTGTCATCACTACGTCATCACGTGCGTCATCATCACGTCATCATGACGTCAACCAATAATTCAGCCTGCTGACACGTCATCATGACGTCAGCACAATAATTCAGTCTACCGACACACGTCATCACTTGCGTCATGATGATGTCAGCATCGCGACGCCAAGTCTTTACACGTTGCGACGTCGAGCCAATAATTGAGTCTGCCGACAACCGTCATTCACTGTACGCGCTGCGCGACGCCAAGCCTTCACGTGTCGTGACGCGGGCCGATTTTGAAGCCTATAAATAGAGGCTGATTTCATTTGAATTCTTCATACATTTTTCGGGGGAATTTCCTTAGAATACTAAGAATAGAGTATCTTGTTTGTTTGATTTCAGTTTTCTTGTATTTAATTTTTATTTTAAGCAAGAAATCTTTCTTTGTTTTATTTAAAATCATGAGTAGGTAACTTCTCTCTGCTAGGGTGAAAGATAAAGCTTTTATTATATTAATTTAGATTAATCTCCATTTGTTATAATATATAAATTATTTTAAAATCTGACTTAATTGGATACCGTCTTATTAGTCGGTTGGACTTAATTAAATTAATTTTAACCTGACTTAATTGGATACCGCCTTTATGGTCGGTTGGAATTAATTAAAATTCTGACTTAATCAGGATACCACATTTATGGTCGATTGGTAATATAACGCAAATTATATATTATAATAAGGGAAATTTCTAGATTTGAAATAATAAAAGTGGATCCTCAAACCCCAATATTTTATTTCATTGTTGTAATCTTATCTTTTTAATTTTCAAATTTGTTTTATAATGTTTTATTTATTTATGTCTTTAGTAATCCTAGATATGTGTCGTAGCTAAATACGTTATCTAGGGTTGTGATGAAAACCAATATCAATGATTTAATAAGTTGACTTTTCTTATGTCCTGTGTGGTGTATAGGTTTATTTATTGAGTCTAGTTCTTTATGCTTCTTGTTAATTGGCCACTAATAAGATTGATTTGGTAAACTTAAAAAGAACTTGGAAATGGATTTTAGATTTAGTCGTAGACTCAATAGCTCACGATCTCAAACTCACCATAGAGATTTCCTTCCAGGATAGGAATATACATGTCGGGCGTGGGTAGCCATAATTGGAACTTAAACTTAATGAATTCGAAGTTTCTTAAATAACATAGGAATATAGTTAATTAGGGTACTTTGGGTGTTTGCATCTAACCATCGGAAGAGGCTTTTGCATATTCTTGTGTTCCAGGTTAATAAACTAGTACATTACACAAGGTTAAGGAATATGGAATCAATATCCAAAATAGATTTCCTAGTACCATTAGGATTCATGGTTTTATTATAATTCCCTATTAGATAAAGATTTCTTATATTCATTATTATTCTTCATAACTATAGGATTATGATTCCTTTTCTATTTTGGTTTTCTATGTAGCCTATATAAAGGCCCCTACAATTGTAAATTCGTACAGAGTGAATTCAAGACTTTCTTTCATTATCTAACATGGTATCAAAGCCCAGGTTTTCCTTTTTCTAGTTTCACCCTCTCTGCTTTCATCGGCGCGTGGGGATCGCGGCCACCATCGGCACGTGAACCTCACGCGCCACCCCTTCGCACCACTCATTCACAAGTGTGCTATTGGCCTGCTCCTTTCAGGTTTCGCCTCTTTTTAAGATTTTGCTTCCGCTCTCTGTTGGGATTTCACTCCCTCTTTGTCGGGCTTCGGCTCTCTGTCGAGATTTCATTCTCTCTTTGGCTTTGGTTCTCACGGGCTTCGGCTCTCTTTCGGGATTTCGCTCCATTTTTCGGCTTCGGCTTTATTTCGGGATTTCGCTCCCTTTTGGGCTTCGACTCTCTTTCGGGATTTCGCTCCATTTTTCGGCTTCGGCTTTATTTCGGGATTTCTCTCCCTTTTTTTCGGCTTCGGCTTTACTTCGGGATTTCGCTCCATCTTGGGCTTCGGCTCTCTTTCGGGATTTCGCTCCCTTTTTCGGCTTCGGTTTTATTTCGGGATTTCGCTCCCTCTTGGGCTTCAGCTCTCTTTCGGGATTTCACTCCATTTTTTCGGCTTCGGCTTTATTTCGGGATTTCGCACCCTCTCTGGCTTTGGCACTCTCGGGCTTTGGCTATTTTTCGGGATTTCGCTCCCTTTTCGGCTTCGGCATCCTCTTGGGCTTCGGCTCCCCCTTCGGGCTTCGTAGGTTAAAGCTCATCCATTATCTCAAGGTTTCCAGCCTCCAAGTTTCAAGATTTTCAGTTTCAGAACCCCGCTCTCCGATTTCAAGATGCAACCTCAAGTTTGTTCCTTCGGCACCAGCTTGAGTTTGAGGGGGGTGTTAAAGAATATGGAATCAATATCCAAAATAGATTTCCTAGTACCATTAGGATTCATGATTTTATTATATTTCCCTATTATATAAAGATTTCATATATTCATTATTATTCTTCATAACTATAGGATTATGATTCATTTTCTATTTTGGTTTTCTATGTAGCCTATATAAAGGCCTCTACCATTGTAAATTCATACAGAGTGAATTCAAGACTTTCTTTCATTATCTAACACACAAGCATAAAATAATTAACTCACTTTAGAAAGATACTGGTAGGATTCACAACCCTGGATATTTTCATATCATTGTTTAAAACTTAAAATCTACATTTGTTTTGTTTTATTTATTTGTTTTATATAAAAATCACCATCCAACCAAATCAAATCAATTAGATACATGTAGACATTTAGCTTCATAAATTGATAGCATATGTATTAAGTCCTCGTGGGATCGATACATTTTATAATACTTGAGTGATACATGCGCTTGCGTTACGTGTGTGTTTACCACCGGTCATAGACGAAATTTCCGTGTCTATTTCACTACGGAATTTCCGCCGTTAATTAGCGATTGATGTAATTATTCAGTTACTATTTATTTGGCGACTAAGTAAATAGCGATAGAATTTTTCCGTCGCTAATAGGCCACTAATGACGGAATAACGATGAATTTTATCGTCGCTATTTGACTATTTTCTTATAATGGTATCATTGAGAATTGTATTAAAAATAACTATAATTTATTTAATTATTATATGAATGTCATGGTATTATCGTTATATGATATAATTTTTCTTAACGACTAACGAGAATTAAATAACTTCTTATTTGAGATACTCTCTACTCTACATTAAGAAAAACTAGAAGGGTAATATTGGTAATAAACACATGATTGAGGCTCCATCCAAATCATGAGCAAAAACTTGGCTGATGCTTCTGCAGATTCTGATTCCCCACTCAGCTGAAAGAAAGAACAAAACATCATAACATTACCCAACTCATCATACAAAACCCCCATCTTCTTAAACGCTGTGCCCTCATCGGTATATACATACTCCCATATATCTGCATAACCTATTATTTTGGACGTTATACAGGTTTACTTTAGCTATATATTCAGAATATTGATTCATTAGAATAAAATTTAATTTCATTAATAAACGGGATTTTTTTCATTAATTTATAAAATATATTTTAATAAATTTTTAGAGTCGTTATCGCTCGATTCTTAATGGCTCTGCATTAATTATGATTAATTATTATTAATATCATGCAATGCTAGCCATTAAAGTTTCAGTCGACAAAGCATTATTATTATTAATTTTTTTATAAAAGAAAGTACAAGTATATTTTTTTATCCCACTAACTCCCAAATTATCTTTATTTTTCAAAATTCGAGTCATGTGGCTTCTTACTTACCCAAAAGTTAAATCAACTACGTAAATAAATATAGACATCCTCTTAAGAGACATGATTTAGTGGTGTAGGGTTCATGATCTCACCTTGAGGTCCTGAGTTCGAATCCAATGAGTGTATTTCTTGTAAGAGCCTTTGACAACTTGAGATTTTACATGTTCCGCTTAAGTCTGGAAGAGATGATTTGACGATGAGATTTCCAACGATTATAAAAAAAAAAAAAGTAAATAAATATAGACATGTGATACTTGTTTGTACCATTTGTACGTAGGTGTATTCCAAAATACAATGTATTTTCATATGCAAAAAGAATTTGACATTATTATGATGAGCAGCAGCAATATTGGAGATAATTTTGGGTAAGTGTGTTTTTTGTAATGTGTGCTACCTTGATATAGGATGTTTTATAAACTCTATTCTATTGTACAGTCTCCTTCAACTTTGGTTTATTCTCTCTCAACAAAGTATTCACACTTAATTACAATTTTTATACAATTTGAGGCTTAGAAAGAGCAACACTAATTAATTATACACTTTTTTTTCAAATAATATCCTTACATTTATAATCACAAGTGAGATGACATTTATCAATTAGATGATGACGTAAAATAATGAATAATTTTATAAAGGGTGAGATTATTTATACTCTAAAAATTATTTGATCACTCTATTATTAAGTACATTCATGTCTTAATTTTTAAATTTTAATTATTACTTTGTACACTCTTTAATATACCAAAAATACCTTCATTTAAATACTTTATATTAATTAATTTTGTTTACTTTATACACTCATAAAAATACTTAGTACATTAAAAAAAATCTTTTAATTTTTCTTCCTCTATCTCTCTCATTCTATTAGCATTTCCACCACACAGGCTTGTTTTGTCTGTGTCTAAAGATTAGCCTGCACTCCTGCCCGTCAAGCACTTTTAATAGGTTATTTACGAAGGCGCTCCCCTCCATTGTGGATCCCCCCTTCTTTCCCATGGTTGTCCCCCTTCTTGTTCGCCCTGCTCGTGAAACTCGTCGAAATTTATTTTCATTTCATTTTATTAATAAATATACTCTTTATTCTTATATTATATTACAAATGATTTTATTAATTTTTTTAGTTATTTGAACATCAAATTATACTAAATCTGACAGTATGAATGCTACACTCGATCCTTTTATTTCAAGTATAAGTCTGACATACATACAACAACAATTATATATATACTCTGCAAGAAAAAAACAAACAAATAAAAAGATAAAAATTTCAAATTCTACTCTAATCTACAGCTACAATTCACAATCATTAAAAAAGTAGAAATAATAAATTTACACCATAACCTCAATAACCAAACACAGTCAACCATCAATCAATAAGTTTTGAAGAAAGTGGAAAAAAACAATAAAAAAGAAACCAAAAAAATATATATACACACCTATTTTTTCCTTCAACCTTTTTTTTTTAATCTTTTTTAGCAATTTCCATCAATTAACAATCAAAAACTAAAAACTAAAAATTCACATACCTTCTTTTCCTTATTTTAATCTTTAAAATCTAACAAATAGCCCCATGAAATTTCTCTGGTAATATGTGAATTAAGAAAACAAAAGATTTTAGGGTTTGAAGATATGAGAAAGATGAATGAGTGTATCTAATAAGTGTCCATAGTAATAATATATTTTTATTTATTATAAATTGTCTTTAATAATAATTTACATTATGAGTATTTTAGTAATAAATATTTTTATTAAAATATACGTATCCGAAGAAATTTTTAAAGTGTAAATAACCTTACCCTTTTATAAATTATGAAATTGATAATCTAGATGAGTTTGATATCATCACTTGGATGAAATATTGGGATATTATTCAAAAAATATGTAGCATGGTAAATTTGTTTTAAATCTCCATAAAAACAAAGGTTTCAAATCATAATATTATAAATATAACCTAATATATCTATTGGGGTTTACCTTTACATATCAAAGTTGAAATCCATCTGAATAATTTGAAATAAAAAATTATAAAGAAATAAACTCATACATCCGAGAAAAGATTTGAATCCTCGACTTCAAAGATGAGATGAGAATATATCTTATTTTTTTCGGAACTCTTAAAATTATAAGAAAACTTTTTTTTGGCAATATCTCTCTGTAAAAAGATTCATGAAGTGGGGCTATTTGCACACTCTAAAACTTTGAACACTCTAATTTAAATGAAATTATTTATTTTAAAAATACCCATGATGTGATTTACTATTAAAATTAAAGGGCAATCTATTTAAAGTAATATAACATAATTACTTTGAACACTCATCAAACACACTTATCCAAAATAAAATTCTCTTACTTTGAACCCTATAATTTTTTTAGACATCTTAATAATACGAAGTTGAACAAATAAAAATATAACTTTTTAATGATGCTTTTTATATATTGTGAAGTCACTGGACATATCCTGAATGCTTAATAGAAAGACGTATTTTCCCCTTAGATTATCTGTCATTAAAAGAATGAAATCTCATCGAATCCAGAAGCATATTAAGTAAGCAGAAACAATTAGAGAACAATGGGCAACCAACCTCAAGCCAATTTTTTTTTTTAATCGTTGGAAATTCCGCCGTCAAACCACCCCTTGTAGACTTAAGCGGAGCAAGTAAAATCTCCAACTGTCCCGGATTCTTATAAGAAATGTACTCCCTGAATTCGAACTCAATACTTCAAGATGAGATCATGAACCCTACAATTTCAAGCCAGAGGCTCAAGCCAAATCTCCACTGCTGAACACACACCATGAAAGATTATTCAGCACCACAATATCTAGAAAATATGGATACTCATCAAACTTTTCCAACTGCACATATGACACATTCTGAAGTCAATGGGACTCATGGGAGCATGGAGTCTGGTTACTTAACGAGGGTTAAGATTCAAGATTTATTATATTCATGATGGTCTATATAATACTGTGCTTGAACTTTGATATTTAATTATATACTTGGCTTGTAATAGACATGATCTTACATTTATATACCCATCATCCATTTAAGTTCATTATGTAGAGTAAAAAAAAAGTTAGTTAATTTAAATTATTTAAGTGAAGTTAGTTTTTTATATTAAAGAGTAAAAGTCGAAATTTTAATTTTACCATAGGAAAAATGAGTATAATTCATATGATGTTTGCAAAATTAATTGAAATTATCATAATGTTTAAAAACTAAATAAAATCATTTGCTCTTATCATAAAACCCCATAATTGTAGGGTTGACAGAAAATCTTGAATCCCGATTGAGATCCCGTCCCATTTGATCCGAGATTCGGGATGATTTTTCATCCAGAATGAAAATTTCAGTTGGGATTTGAGCTGATATATTGTCCTGAATAAAAAATCGGGTAAGAATTTGGGATTATTTTTTATCCCGAATCCTAAATTTTAGCTAAAAAATCTCGAATCCTGATCGAGATTTAGGATCCCACACCATTTGATCAAAGATTCGAGATGATTTTTCGTCCCAATTCAGAGTATTAGTCGGGATTCGAGACGATTTCTTCATCCCGAATAGTAATCGAGATGAGACGAGGTGAGGTGAGACTTGGTTGGGACAAGATGTCCTAATTGTCATCTCTACCTTATAACTTTACTGAGAGATGGTTTTTTTGGAAGACCGTTGGTTTTGTTTAGTTTTTAAATATCAATGAGGTTTCGATTAGTTTTGTCAAATAAGGGGATTATGCTCAATTTCTTTTTATCATATGAGTGTATAAAGGAATAGAGTGTTTAAAGAAATTTTTAGAATGCAAATAACTCAAATCCTTCTTATAAATATAAACAAATAAATGAAATGAAGTTTGAGGATTGTCCCACAAGGAAATAATGACAATTAATTAAGAAAATGAGAACATAAGGAAAACAAAATATGTTATGATAAGAAAATAAAGAAAATTAAAATATCAAATTAAAATTTTATAATGAAATCTAGATTTGCAAAATTAAGAAGCTTCCTAAAATTTATTTGGCTCGTCTATTTTATAAGGGTAGTATATTTTTTATTATTGGTTACAAATCATTTAGTTACATTTTTTTCAAATTTCTCAAGATTATATTTTAAACTTCTTAATAAAGAACAAGTTCCTGAATATATAATGAATTTTAAAAAATAATAATAACTGTAATATCGATTTTTTTTTTTAAAAGTTATTTCCAAGGTATTGATCGCCAAGGTTGACCCTACAACAAATCTCATTTTTTGCTCTTTTTGTAAAAAAAGAAACGATTAAAAAGAATGTGCAACACATTATTGATATAATTTAATTCTTTGAAGTTCACCGAAAGACGTGGAAGCCTCGAAAGGGCTTTGAAAGAAGAGACGTGTGAAAGCAATAACAAAGAAAAAATAAAATAAAAACAAAACCCCTAAATGGGAAATTTACAGAAATTGCCAAAACTTTTAACTACTATTATTTTGTAATTAAAAAAAAAAAACTAACATTTAAAACAATATATTATCTAAGTACGATTCCAGTAGGGGTGACAATCAGGATATCTTAACTGAGTCTTATCCAATACTGATTATTATTTAGAATGAAAAAAATATCTCGGATCCCGACCTGTATTTTGAATCGGAATAAAAAACCATCTTGAATCCCGAATCGGATGGTGATGATCTCGAATCTTAATCGAGATTCGGGATTATTTAGATTAAAATTTGGGATTCGGAATAAAAAAAATTACTTTGAATTCATATCGAAATTTTTATTCTGACAAAAACGGATTTGGGATTTTCTGTCAACCAAATATTACGGTGTCTATTAATATCCATCGCTAGTGAACCAATAATGCAAGTCTAGATAAGGTAATTTTTGGGTCGATTTTGTCTTCATGTACTCAGACTTTTTTTTTTTTGGATAACCGGGATATCCGGGCCAGCTTACGCGCACCTCGACTAATTCACGGGACCTGTGTCTCGTGCCCTCAGAAGTTTCCCAACACATATCAGGGTAAGTCGCTGACTTTTCACACCAGGGGGCATGGCCCCAATGAAATGCATCTAGTGAGATTCGAACAATGACCTTGAGAGAGAACAAATCACTTAAGCCCAAAACCTTTACCACTGAGTCAACCCCTGGGTCAAACTTTTATAATCTGAGTCCCATGTCGCGTTAAACACTAACAAGTGTGAGTATTTTTAATTCGGGTTTCAAGATACCTTTATTAGAAACCTGTAGATCATATTTTAGGGTTATTATTGTTAGAGATACCTTTTGTTTAATACAAAAGTAAGAAAATTCATGTAATGAATTTAATATTGAGTTAAGTTTTGTGCTAATTTTTTATAAATTATGATTTATAATTATTATATAAAAATATATAAATAATTAAATCTTAACTATTTATTATTATACATAAAATTATAAAAAATATCTGCACAGGATCCGAATTCCTTGTAAATTGAATTATCATCCCATAAGTTAATGCAACCCTTTTGCTAGAAACCTCTGGATTAGCAAAGGGAATCAGTTGACGATGGGAAGAATCATGCATGTAAAGAACAAGACATCTGTCACATACAACTTCATAAAACTGGTGTTATGTTATGTGTTTATATTACACACAGTACCCTCGCTGGTTTCATCTCTTTGGTGAGTTGCTAAAGAAGCAATAAACAAAAAAAGCTACAAATTTTTTTTTTATTTTTTATCTCCTGTTCTTGTTTTGTGTTCTTTTGCTACCAAGTGTGCCTCTGTCTCTGTGTCTGTGTGTGTGTTTGTGTTTGTTTCTTGCTCTGCATGCACACACAGACACTCCTTATCTTCGTCTTCTTCACCACGTGGTTTCACTTTTTGTAACGGCCATCATCATTCATCACCGTCACCATCTCTGCCCATAACTCTCTATTCTTTTCTATAAGTCACATTCTCATCTTTGCATTGCACCACTCTTGCTATTTGTTCTTTTTTTTTTTTTTTTTTTCTTTTTCCCCTTTTTAACTTAATTCCTTCTTTTTATTTTCACTTTCCCTTGATGGGTTGTTTTTGTTCTTGAATTTTGAGGTGAATTTGAAGTCCATTTTGATCAATCCAATGGGTTCAATTCTTAGGTTTCGAAAGTTGTGTTATGTGGAGTTTGTGAAGTTCCAATCTTTTGAATCTTCAAAAAAGGTTGATCAAAAGCTTGACAAAAAAGAGGAGGATGATAATGTTATTTTAGCTAATAAGAATTTGTTAGAGGCTAATGATAATAAGAAAAAGTACCCTAAGAAAGAGACTAAAGAGTGGAGGTGCATAAATTCTTGCTGTTGGATGATTGGGTATTTGTGCACAACTTGGTGGCTTTTATTGTTTTTGTTTCATTGTTTTCCGGCAACATTGCCTGGCTTTCAGGTCCCTGAATCTCCCGGGGTGAGGCTCAACCGCGGCGGCTTGACTGCTCTGCATCCTGTGGTTTTTGTGCCTGGCATTGTGACTGGTGGGCTAGAGCTCTGGGAGGGCAGGCCTTGTTCTGAAGGCTTGTTTCGCAAGCGGCTTTGGGGTGGTAGCTTCACTGAAATCTTCAGAAGGTTATTGCAATTTCATAGTTGAATTATATGCATCTGTGACTGTCTGTTTTATGTTGTGAATGTTTAGGTATTTAGATCATTGAATGGAATAATTGTTTGTGAAATTTTATGAGAATTGTGTAGGTGTTTAGGCCTTTTTGTTGCATAGCTTAATTGCATTTTCATCAATTTTAAGTTTTTGAATAAGTGGCATAGCCAGAACATTGATTGATTGTATTTGTTGGATTAGGCCTTTACATTATATAGTTGAATAGGTGAAAATTGAGATTCATTTTTGTCAATGTCATATCGTTTCAAAATTGGGTTGCATTTGTGAAATACTTTGGGTTCTGTGATTTCACTTAATGCTGTAAGTTTGGTTTGGTTCTGTAAATTTATATGAGAATTGTGTGGGTATTTACAGGCCTTTGTGTTGGTTGGAACACTTATCATTGCATAGTGAGACTGGTCTTGACCCACCGGGGATTCGAGTTCGAGCAGTTCCAGGGTTGGTTGCAGCTGACTATTTTGCTCCTGGGTATTTTGTATGGGCAGTTCTGATTGAAAATTTGGCAAAGGTTGGCTACGAGGGGAAGAATTTGTATATGGCTTCTTACGATTGGCGGCTATCATTCCAGAATACAGAGGTATAAGAGTAAACCCTCTCCTTCTTTAATGCCCCCTTTTGACTCTTAAGAGTTGTTGCAGCATTATTGATCATGTTCATGTAGTAATGAACTCAAAAGATATTGAAAGAAATCGATCAAACTTTTGGATGGGACCGAGTATCACTATTCTTCCATTTAAAGGATTTTGACATATCGAATTTTCCAGAATACATGTTTTCTCCTTAAATGGTCATTTTATGACTCTTTTAGGTTTTAATGCTGGTTTTTACACCTCTCCTTGGCTCCCAAACTTTCCATGGTATACCATAGTTTTCACGCCGTATATATACTTGTGACATTTTGTAACCAGTTTTTATGAAGTATAAAGCCGAGATACGTAGATGATTGATGTAATAATCTTAAAATGAATTTCCACTAATATGTTTTAATTAACAAGCAGATCCGGGACCAAGCTCTTAGTAGATTGAAGAGTAAAATCGAGCTTATGTATCTAACCAATGGCTATAAGAAAGTAGTAGTGGTGCCCCATTCCATGGGGGTTATCTATTTTCTACACTTCCTTAAATGGGTTGAAGCACCTCCTCCCATGGGAGGCGGTGGTGGTCCAGGTTGGTGCGCCAAGCACATCAAATCAGTCATGAATATTGGTCCGGCATTTCTGGGTGTTCCAAAGGCAGTTAGTAATATTTTCTCAGCCGAGGGCAAAGACATTGCTTATCTCAGGTTAGTCTTTGTAATTTACCCTCTTGGCATTTTACCTTTGCGAAATGATTCTGAGGTCAAATCATATTTGCATTTCCTTTTTATAATATGAAGTGAAAATTGATAAAATAGTTAAAGGCGTTAAGGCCAAAGAAAACAGAAGTACAGAACACACAAGAAAAAAATTATATCATATTGAAATACAATGACTTTATGTTATTCATAGGGAACGAGGCTCATACTAGAGGTATGATCAAATAAGAAATGTTCTATATAAATTAGAAAGTGGATGAACTTAGAACATAAAATGAAGTTGACTAATTTATATGGCCTTGTAGAGCTATGGCGCCTGGTCTTTTGGATTCTGAGATTCTGGGGCTTCAAACACTAGAACATGTCATGCGTGTGTCTCGAACATGGGATTCGGTTGTGTCATTGCTGCCTAAAGGCGGAGAGACGATCTGGGGTAACCTGGACTGGTCTCCAGAGGAAGGGTATGCTTGCGGACCGGTAAAGAAAGGAAATTTTCAGCCCTCTCCAAATGACAATAATGCCAATTATACTGATGTAAAGAGAGGCTTCCAGATAAAAGAGACAGTGAAGTATGGAAGGATAATCTCTTTTGGCAAGGAGGAATCACAATTTCCATCTTCACAGATCCCTAGCCTTGATCCAAAGGTACTATATTTGCACCTTATCTCTGTTTTTCTTGTAGCAAATCCCATTTGTTTGGACATAGGATTTGGGACTTACTGCTGTGAAGGATTGCATTGATAAGTCATGAAGCTTGTAAGCAGTAGAAATTCTGTTAGCCTGTAACTGATAGTTCATTGTTTTTTGTCAGCGAGGGTTGGTTCTAATATGATCAATTGATCTTTAGTTTCAATAAAAATTATCAATCTGCTTTTCGAGATATTGTCTTCAATAATGTAGTCATGGGAGTTATGATAACTTGTTAGTTTTGTGTTTAGAACATATTGTAATAGAAAAATGGTGCCGTGGTGCTTATAGCCATTTTTTCTTATGCAAATTTATTAGCCTACATTTGGGCCAGTTTTGATCAATTGTCAAAATCTCAGTGCCTTGATTTCCCTTATGTTTGTTTGCAATTTGAAATTGAATATCATCGATAAGCAGGAGCTTTTGCATGCAAGTACCTCTGAAAATATGAGCTCATCATGCGGAGAGGTTTGGACTGAATATGACGAGATGAATAGGGAAAGCATCAGGAAAATTGCAGAAAAGAAAGTTTACACGGCGAAAACTCTTATTGATCTACTTCGATTTGTGGCTCCAAAAACAATGCGACGAGCTGAGGCTCATTTCTCTCATGGGATAGCTGACAATCTTGATGATCCGAAATATGATCATTACAAGTATTGGTCCAATCCACTTGAAACAAAGTAAGTATGAAAACCCTTCTAATTCATTTGACAAATTTTGGTTTAAAAATTAAACTTATTTTTGTCAGTTCAATCTCTCTCTCTCTGTATCAGGTTGCCTGATGCTCCGGATATGGAGATATACTGCTTATATGGTGTTGGTATTCCGACTGAAAGATCATACGTTTACAAGCTCAAACCTAATGACAGGTGCAAGAGCATTCCATTCCGGATAGATACCTCTGCCTATGGAGATGAGAATAGCTGCTTGAAAAATGGAGTGTACTTTGTCGACGGAGATGAGAGCGTGCCTGTTCTAAGCGCCGGATTCATGTGTGCGAAAGGCTGGAGAGGAAGAACCAGGTTCAACCCATCCGGTATTGCTACATACGTTCGCGAATACCAGCACAAGCCCCCCACAAGCCTCCTAGAGGGGAGAGGTATAGAAAGTGGAGCACACGTTGACATTATGGGCAATGTTGCTTTAATCGAAGATGTTTTGCGAGTTGCTGCTGGAGCATCCGGTGCTGAGATTGGAGGTGACCGGATTTACTCAGATATCGTAAGAATGTCCGAGAGAATAAATCTTAGACTGTGATTACTTCGGAGATGTTTGATATCCGGCGGAAGAGTGTGAGAGAGAGGAGAACTAACTGAGAGTAGAGGTGCAAGAATTGGACTCCCTTGACAAGTAACTGCAATACTAACTACCAAGATTTGGTTATGTGAAAGAATAAATGGGAGTGTGAAGTTCAAGTAGATGAGGTACTAGAATGAAGAGGCTGATCACATAATGAGCTACCATATCCCATTTCTCTTCTAAAATGTTGCAATGTTCGCAGTTTTGTAATCAAAGAATAATTGTAATAATAATAATAATAATCTGTAATCCTTTCATTTTGTCAAAATGGTTTTTACTTAATTTTAGTGTTAAATCCGTTCAGGTCGGGTCACGGAGGTCGATAAATCTGACTGCAAATCCGTCGGGTTGCCAAAAAAATTGATTTTCTTTTATGTATTAATTATTTTAAGATATAAATACTAGTTATTTTATGTCTCGAAATTTGTCATAAAGTAATAAACAATTGAAATAATAATAAAATTTTTAAAAATAATAATTTTTTTAAAAAATCTATTGTTTGCAAGTCGGGGGTTTGATTGTCAAAAGCGTGACCCGACTCGCAAAAAAAGGGTTAATTAACCCGAAAATATTTTTTTTAAAACTCAAACAGTCGGGTCGAATCTACTCGAAAATACCCCTACTTGATTTTATATGCAGTCGCCTTCTTAAATTTGATTTTGATATTTCTCAATGAGCTTCCTAAATGTGAATGCAGGAGGGTTGAAATGAGGCAGGGAGAAAGGCCCAGTGGGTATTGGGCAGGTATCTTATAGAAGTTGGGTGCTTAATAATTTTCAACATCCTTTTTTTAAAAAATTATTATGAAAAATAAAATAAAATAAAACAAAAATAATACACTCACATACACTTTTACTTAAAGTTTTACCAACTCTCTCACTGTAGCCTGTAGCTACAGTGAGCTACAGTGAGAGAGTTGGTAAAACTTTAAGTAAAAGTGTGTGTGAGTATATCATTAGTCAAAATAAAAAGATCAAAACACAGTTTTTTTATGAAAATAACTTCAAAAAATATGAAATATGAAATATGAAAATTTTATTTTTTTAACATTTTCTGTAAAAAAACAAAAACAAAAAGTGAAACACCAAAGTATTTTTATGAAGAATCATCCTAAATGAAAAAAATTACTACACAACTTTGCTTATTTTTGTTATATAATAATGGTTTAAATTAACATTTAAAATAAATTAAAATATTATATTATTACATAGTGATTTGTTACATTTTGTGCTATGGCATTCTGAGTTTGCCGGTTCAAGACAGTTTCAAACTGTTGTGGTTCTTCAAGTTGGCCGTTTGACAGAACAGTAGTTCTCTGCACATACGGTTTGGAGACCACCTTTGATTGTTGATCTGTCTTTTTAGTCAAGGATGGGAATTCTACATATAATCTCATTATCTAAAACATGAAATTTATCCATACAAAATGCATGTTCATTTTTAAGTAATGAATGCTCATTTTTAACCAATTTAAATTTCTTTTTAAGCATTTCACACAACTCATTTAACCCATTAAAAGCATCAAGTAAATCATTATATTCTTGAGAGTTGTGTACCTCTTCTTCTTCACTTTCAAAGAAGAAATCATCATCCTTGATAGCCATGAATGCTATTGTTTTGTCTTTGACTTCTTCCTCTTCAGATAAGCTGAAGTCGTTATCGCTCTAAGTTAAAGTAGCTTTCAATGTTTTTTTTGGATTTCCCTTTCATTTTCTTCAATGGGCAATCGGTCGCTATATAACCCGATTTATTACATTCATAACAAATAAATTTCTTGTGCTTCCGTGGCCATTTTTCTTCATTCTTCTCATTCATTTTTTATTTTCTTTTAAGTTTTACGGATTTGAGGAACTACTTAACTTTATTGGTTATTATTGTCAATTCATCATCATTATCTTCTTCACTTGAGCTTGAGTCATCTCTTTTTCTTACTTTCAAGGCAGGATTTTTCATTGTTCTCTTCCCATCTTCCTCCTTTTGATCCATTTTGATCTCTAATTCATACTCAAGCAATTTCCCGACCAAATCATCTAGCTTCAATGTGTTCATGTCGTTTGCTTCTCTAATGTAGGAGGTGTAGCTTCTATATTCCTTAGGAATTGACCTAAGAATTTTCTTCACTTGATCCGTTGGCCCTATGATTTTTCCCAATACGCCTAAATGATTTATGATAATTGTGAATCTTTAAATCATGTGATCTATTTCTTCCCCGGATTCCATCTTGAAGTTGTCCAATTCGCACATAAACTGGTTGATCTCGGATTCCTTCACTTGGCTTGTGCCCTCGTTGATCATTTCCAAGGACTTCCATAACTCATATGCGTTTCCATACTCCGGAAGCTTGTTTATTTGACTTCGATCAATAGCACAAAAGAGTTGGTTGAGTGCCTTAGCATTTTGTGAGGCTTGTTTAAATCTTCATTATCTCATTCTAGAGTATGCTTTGGAATCTCAAATCCATTGTTATCCTTCTTCGTTGGCCCTTTTGCACCTCGTGTAATTACCAAGTAGGATTGCAAATCAACAGCTAAAAGATAGTTCAACATCCTCATTTTCCAATAGTTGTATCGATTCCGGTGTAAAATGGAGGTCTAGTTGTTGAAAATCCTTCGGCAAGATTTGATGAGTTGCTTGTAGATGTCATGATCTATTCTCAGACGGTTAAGTCTTTGTTGAGAATACATCTCTCTAATACCAACTGAAATTACCTACAAGCACTAGCGACAAATAAATACTATACTCAAGAATGGTGAATTGGGTTACGGTTAAAATATGTGGAATTAAAACTCTTTACCGATTTTAACTAGATTTACTGATTTAAGCCTTAAGGTCAATTTTCTCTATTGTAATGAATAACCTATATGCAAGTTTCTAATATATAAGCATGTAATAAATAAAACTTGTAATATGTAAAGAGTGTAAGGATAGAGAAAACGACACCGAGATTTATAGTGGTTCGGCCAACAATACCTACATCCACTTTTCAAGTCGCGCTTGAAGTTTTTCACTATGAACCGAGTTTTTGTCGTGGCTCACTCGCAACCAAGAGTTTTACGCAAGATGCACTCCAAACCTTTACACTTTGAGTTTTCTACGTAGGCTCACTCACAAACCTTTACAATTACCCAAACGATGAGATTTCACAAACCGCAAGTGTTTTGTATAAGAAATTTAAAATACACTTGGGCACTCACAATGATAAAGAAGATTGTGTCAGTTGGTTACCCAAGTGATCTAAGTTCACTACAAATGTATATGAAGGTGTAGTGTGTGTGAGCTTGATGTATGAGTGTATATGATTATGAAGGTTTATGAAACACTCTTGTTTTTGCTCTATAAGATGATATGAATGTTATATCTTGAGTGTCCAATGCAAGGCAAAAACGAATTGGGGCTTCAATTTATAGTAAAATGCAAGACAAGCCCCAACAGCTCTTTCTGAGACCGATATGCCGATCTCTGACACTAGTATACCAGTCTCCAACGAATTTATGATCGTTTGGAGAAACTAGCCGTTATACTGGTATGGTCACCGGTATGGTCCTTGCCAGTTCCAGTGTGTGTGCAATATGAAGAGCTTGACTGGTATGTTAATCGGTATGATGACCGGTTTAGGTCATGCTGATTCCAGTAAAGGAACTAGCCGTTAGGCTCACCGGTATGGGACCGGTATGGACACCGGTTTGATTTGTGCCGGTTTCAGTAAGTGTGCATTCCTCAGGTTCACCGGTATGGTGACCGGTATGGTCCGTGTCGGTTCCAGTGAGCATGCAAAACATAGCATCTCACCGGTATAGACACCGGTAAGGGACCGGTATGCCGGTCTCTGTACCAAAAAAATAAATATGAAGGTTTTAAAACATTTTGTACATGAACCTAATGCATCTAAGTGAATGTGCATGTTTCCTATGAGCTTAGGCACTTGAATAATCAAATCACATTACAATTAGAGTCATAAGCTAAGACTTCACATAAAATCTTCAATGTGTGCAAGTCTTCACATTCTTCGCTCTTCACCACGGTTGTGCTTCGACATCTTTTTGTATTGGCACGCTTTTTGCGTCGAAGACTTCACTCTCGTTTCATCATCAAAATCCAATATGCGACTATGTCGCTAACAGTGTATGGCTCGGGATCTCACCTTGAGGTCATGGGTTCGAATTCAGTGAGTGCATTTCTTATAAGAGTATGTGATAGCCGGGGGTTTTACTTACTCTGCTTAAGCCCGGAATGGGTGGTTTAGTGACTGGGTTTCCAACAATTCTAAAAAAAAAAAAAAACTGTTACTAGATGATCTCACAATGTTTTACCCCAGAATAAATATTCATTTCTCGGATCCAGGGAGAATTCATTTCTCAGATGTGATCTTGATATGTGAAATGTATGAGAAGTTAGTGTTTATACATAACAATGATGGGGAAGAGTTGCTAGAAGAATTGGAGGGAAAATCAATCTCGTTTACGAACCAACGGGATTATTTAACTTGGATAACTGATAATTATAAAATTTGAAAAAAGAAAAGGAAAAAAAAAGAGAAATTATTTAATTCGCATCTAATTAAATCAAATCCTTTTGATTGCATTTGTCACACTATATTGTATTTGGTTGCAGTGCATTAACTAATGCGGCAAAGGTAGCATTATAATTTATGATACAATACTGTGTGGACATTTTTTTGGAGCCAAGAATATCATTACACTAAAATAGTTTCAAACATAAATACATACATTTATTTTCTGAAGTAATTTCAATTCTTGATGAATTATGTTATTTGTTACTCAAATTATTCATCCTCACACTGGTTTAAAACTAACTAAATTTTATTCTCCTTTATATTATTTTTCTTCATGGCTAGTAATTTAATTCAAATATTAAGTTGAATTAGGATTTTGGGTAGAAAATGTTTGATAATCTAATGATTAAAATTGAAATGATAAATATTGGTAAATTTTTTTAGTGAAATATATATGAATCAAAAATTATTTACAGAGAAAAAAAAAAAGAGTTGTTGAGAATTATTATCATTAATTACATTAATAAAATATTATTATTAATAACTTCAATAACTATTATCAAAATAAAGAGTAGAGTAAAAATATTATATAAAATTACCTGAAGAGAGATAAATTAAAAAATGATAAATAAAATCTAATTTATTAAAATTTTATTAGATATCTTTTTTGAACAAATCATATTTTGTAACCCACAACAATTACAACTACTTTTCTACTGAAAAATAAAAATAAAAATTACGTTATATATAAAACGATATATGAATCTGAAAAGGCACCAATAATTTCTCGCTTAAAACCAAAGCTAAAG
>SKCR01029985.1:0-37861 GCA_019454045.1 Zanthoxylum bungeanum
ATCTCAAAAGTATTATGCATTTGCCTTTCTTTGCTCCGTATGGTATGATTTTATTTTATTTATTATTTTTTTTTGTAATTGATAATATTTTCACTGTTACTCGAGAGAGAGAGTGAATACTCTAGGATTTTTGATTTATAAACAATATAACTGAATAAAGATTAATTGGCATGACAAATACATAGGAGATAACTAGGTGAAATCAGACTTAAAATCTCTATCGTATTAGTTCCTCATATATAATTATTTTTAAATATTATTTATTTATTTAAATCTTCATTATTTATCTTCTAAATAAAGTTAGGATTATCAATTGTAGTACTTAGTGTGAGTTTAACACAATCCATGTGGGTTCGACACTCTTTCACTGATTTAAACTAAAACTTGACACCGTACACTTACGGTACGATATAAAATATCACAACACACTACGTTGTAAATTTAGGGTCTTTGTCTAATATATACACTTATCACTAAACCAGATTTAATTTCAATCTAGTTAATATTAGATCTAATACTATATAAAAGACAATAGGTGTAACTATTAATAAGTAATATTATGGAAAAATGAATTGTTCGTATTCATAAATCGAACATAAATACGATCTGGATTGGCGCTCCGAGTACCAACCCTAACAGCCCTTACTTGCCTTCAATTTATGGGACCATATACAGGTTTTTTAAACGGGACTCTTATCGATAAAAAATCAAAAATATATAAATCATATTATATATTAAAATTAAAATTTCTCTGAATTCGCGGCTCCTAATTTTAGATGAAATTTTGGGGACCCAACCGATCTCATTTGTCGACTCTTCCCAAAACCACCTATGATTGAAACTATCCAAAGAAAGCCCATCTCCATTTCCCGCTCTCTATGGTGAAGGTGGTTAAGTTCTTTATGTACAATTTTCCTGTGAATTTAAGATATATAAGGTCAATTTGAGAGTGCTACTTAAATAAAGCTTTTAAATAGATTATCAAAACAATTTAAATAAATTTGATTTTGAAAAAAATACTTTTAATATAATTTTAAACACTCCTAAACATGCACTTAGATTATCATATAATATTTTCAATAACTAAAGGAAAGAAAATTATACTATACAATGGTGATATTGTTAGACAATTATGACCCATAGCATCACTATTTGTAAAAGACATTATGGTTTTTGTACAAATTAACTATGTGACAAAGAAAATTGCTATTTTATCATTTTGTAATTAGATTACTTGAATATATAAATGATAAAAGTCCTTATGATTAGTTCAGGATTAATAAGATATGAGACAGTATCAATCCACGAAAGGTTTAATCATTAAATATCCATAGTCGTAGTATTATCGAGACTAGACATCGATAATGCGGAATAGGCTAATATTACACTTGTGCGCGTTATGGAAGCGTAACGACATAGTTTTCATATATTTTGGTATTGGATACTCATGCAAGTGTAATAGGAGGTTCTGTTTACCGATGGTACGGGAACAGCTTCGCTCTGGATAGACCCATCAGAATCTCTTTGGTAGTATGATTATGTGTCTATGGGAATCCGAATCAGGGTAGGTGTATTTGGTCTTAACCTGAGACTTGCATCGCTAATACTTGCGACAATCAATACGCTTTGGTTTTGGTTGTCCGGGGCTTTAACAGGTTCTGTGTACGCCTTTTCTGGGTTTATTGAGAATCGTAGTGTATTGGGTATGATGTCAAGATGGAAGTATCACTTCAGTCATATGGAGATGATGATCACACAAGGATACAGAACTGGTACTCTATCATGTTGCAACTATCGGGATAATATGACAAGGTCATGATTATCCGATTAAAGAGACTAGTTACTAGTGATCTTATATATACTTCGTACGGGGCAGACACAATTCCAGCCCCAGGCCTAACAGGTGACATCCGATACTGGATCGCAATACGCAATACTTAGTATACTACGCCTGATATAGATTATGTATTCATTAAAAGAATATTTCTGGAGAATTGGTAGGCACGGTGCTTTGCTAGAAGCCAACCATGTCTTGTAAATCGGTAAGAACGTGGTACTTGGTACGCACGTGTTCGGATAGTCTGACGACCGGATTTACTGCCAACATATCCAGGAATCTCATGGGTTACTTCCCAAAGATTCACCGATGACGTTTGACTCTAACAGAATTAATCTATGATTAATTATAAGAGAGAGAAAATTAATATGGGATTAATTACGGCAAGAATTTATCTGGGATAAAATTCGATTAGAAGAGAGAGAATGATTAATTTGGAATTAATCGATTAAATAATATATTCGATATATTAATTGAAATTAAATTTCAAAGCTGAATTAAAATTGGATTTTAATTCGGGCAAACGAATTAATTTAGAATTAATTCGTAAGCGACTTTAATAATAATGTCGCAACGGCAAATTCGTTAATTCGGAATTAAACGAACCCGGGCCCGAGCGAAGTTGTGTGTTGGATTGTTCGACGTAAATTCGGAATTTACAAGTAGTGGGACCCACTTGACTTACATCACACTTTTGACATGTGATGGAAGTTGTTAAGGTTGAGTGTAAATCTTGCATTGCTTATTTTTTACTCATCCAAAGTCCAACACACTTTGTATTTCATTTTGAATAACTTATACCAACTTTGAGTTTTGGTATTTGGTAATTGATTTTAGAAAATCAAATACACAACACAAAAAAATCATTTTCTCTCTCCTTTTTCCCTCAATTTCCGAGAGCTTCACTCTTTCCCTTTGAGAGTTTGTTTCAAAATTTCTTCAAGCTAGCACTATCAAGGAGTCATTCAAGGTGTTAGGGAAACCAATCCTTGAGTTTGGAACACAAAAGAAAAGGCTTGGAGCTCTTCTTCTTCATCAAAAGTTTTGAACTTTCAACATCCGACTAAACCGATCAATGTAAGTTTTTCCGCAACTTCTTTGAGTATTCACATGATATCATGACTTAAAAGATCCTTGGCATGTTCTAGGAACCCAACATATATCACGTTACTCATGCAGCAACCCAATAATTCATTACCACATGTGTTAAATAGTATAAAATAATTAAATAAATAGAAGTTTTATTTAACATGGCCCCTATATATTATATAATTATTGATTAGTATTATCACGTCACCCAACTGTGGTACCAAAAATTTCTCAAGAATTCCTCGAGCGAGAGTGAGAGAGCGCACTTTTAAGCTCCTACATTTTTGGTGATTAAAGTCCTTCTAATAATATATATAAGTTAAATATTTTTAAGTCTTCCTATCGAGCCACATGACGACTCAATATTAAATTATAAAATTAAATTAATAAATCTATTAAATAAAAACATATTATAATAAAAATACAAATTATAATTTTATAAGAACTCTATTATAATAAAAAATATATATATTATACTATCCTATTAAATTAAGAAATACTATTAAATTCGATTAAATAAAAATTTATTACAATTAAAATACATATTTTAATTTTATAAGAACTCTATTATAATTAAAAAAAATCATATTATACTATCCTATTAAAATAAGAAATACTATTAAATTATAAATTTAAATTAATAAATCTGTTGACGGCTAATTTTTGCTCAAGGGGGAAATCGGTAAACTTACTCATCGAACAATCATCCCTCAACTATGAATTTGTTTGGTTTGGGGACCAAATGCAAACTTAACAAAAGATGAGAAGACACATAAACAAAACAGAGGGTTTAATGTGGTTCGGAGGAATGGATCCAACCTACGTCCACAGACACAAGGGAAAAGAAAGTTTTTATTACGTGGTCGAGTTTGACCGACCTGCATATCTCTTGCTTACAAAAAGCTTTTTGCTATCTTTTACAAGTTTGAAGTAAAATTAGCTAACCTTTTACAATGAATTCTCGATCTCTTTATATACTAGGGTAAATTCTAATGTTTCACCAATCTCATGACGTTAGCCACGTGAATCTACCATTAATGCGAGGGCTCTCTTCCCCAACTGTTATGCCGAAAGTAGCTCTGCCACCTAACATCTCATTAAACCATGTCACTTTTGGCCACTGCTACACGTTACCTCTCAAAGCCAGCCTGTAATCTATCAACTCTCATGTGATAACGTGTGCAAGAAGATAAGCCGGTGACCTGCTCTTGTCACATCAGACCTCTTTGGAATGTGCAAGTTCCCATACAGGGCTTACGTCACCTTGACTTGATCATATCGTTACCACTCGACCCTCCTTACAAGGTCGGGCAACTGAAACAACAGCCATCATGCCCTGCTGAACGGTAAGGTCGGGTCAGGTATGAGGCCTTAGTTCCCATTCGCTTATCTGAACATCGTTCCACCTCGAGTCGGGTATCAGATGCGAACCAATTTCGATCCCTTCACTGGGCACGATACCTCTACGTCATGGGTCAGGCCCCCCGAGTTCGGGAAGTGGAAATCTCCTTCATACCCTTACTCGAGATTCTGACTTCGTGGGGGTGAAAACCACCATCAACAAAATCTAAAAATAAAAATTATATTATAACATGACAACATATTATACTATCCTATTAAAATAAGAATTACTATTGAATTATAAAATTAAATTAAAAAATTTATTACAATAAAAAAGTATATTATAAATTTATAATAACTATATTATATTAAGAAAACATATTATACTATCCGATAATTTTTTGAATAATTTCACAGAAAATTTGTATATATATATATGTGTAAGCTAAATATTTTATAGATTTCTCACTACACCATGCGGTATCTAATTTCTACAATTATTATTTTTAATTAAATTACAAAATTAAAATATCCCTAAATTTATTTTTATTATCAAATTGTAAGTTAAAATAATAAATTATTAAAATAAGAAACCTATTACTTTAATTAATTAATATTATTATTTATTATTTATTAAAATTAAAATGATAAACTATTAAAATAAGAAATCTATTATAATAATAAAACACATTATAATCTCTCATTAAAATAAAAAATATATGTGATACATAATCTCTATAATTAATTTTTTTTAATTAATTTATAAAATTAAAATATTAGAATAAGAAACCTATTATAATATAAAAATAGAATCTCATATTTATTATTAAATTATAAAATTAAAATATTTTTATTATTATTAAATTATAAAATTAAAATAAGAAACTTATTACAATATAAAAACATAATCTCCACTTAAAATAAGAAATCTATTAATTTAATTAATTAATTTTATAATTTATTATTTTTAAATTATAAAATTAAAATGATAAACTATTAAAATAAGAGACCTATTATAATAAGAAAACATATTATAACTTCCATTAAAATTAAAAAATATATGTGACACTTAATCTATAATTAATTTTTTGTTATTAAATTATAAATTTAAAATAATAAATTATTAAAATAAGAGACCTATTACAATATAAAAGTTAATTTCTTATTAAAATAAGAAAACTAAATAGCAGCCGTTCACAAAACCTAACCATTTTTTTGATTTCAGGTATATTGTTGATTGTTATTTGTTATTTTACTTTAAATTATTTATATAATTTTTTTCATGATCTTTTTATTATTTATTGTGCTTCAGGATGCAGACTCTGACTATTAGTTCTTATAAAATTAATCTGGACTTTAAATTATTTTTATAAGTTTTTTTATTAACTTTTCATTATTTGTTATACTTCAACATGCAGACTCTAACTATTAGTTATTGCAAAGTGAATCTAGATTGAACAAGATTTGAAGTTAGATACGAAAATTAAAATTAAAATTAATAAATTACATTTAAATTCATTAGAATTCATTCGAAAGAAAATTAAGCATTTTGAAAATTATTTATAGCTAGTGATATGATTTCAAATGAGAGATAAAGAGGATATGAATCTCTAATGTGAATAAAAAATATTATTTGACAATAGCAAGACAAATGAACATGATATATATATATATAGTAAATGTAAATAAATCAAATTATCTCATTTAGATTATAAGATCGATGAAATCCAAATTATTTACAAAATCATTACATAAAATAACATTATGTTTATTTTATGATATGAAATTATAGTTAAAAATATAATTAACTCGCGTAAAGTACGGGTCCTGTACTAGTATTAGATAAAAGAAGAATTAAAAGTGCGGAAACAAGTACACCAAAACATACAATTTATATTATGTTGACGGCTGATTTTGGTCTCAGGGTAATATTAGAATATCACTCCCGAGGAAATCCTCCCTCAATGGTGAATTTGTTTGGTTATGGGGGACCAAAGGTAAATTAAGCAGAAAACAGATAAACACACCAATCAACAAGGGGATTTAACGTGGTTCGGTGGATTTGGATCCGACCTACGTCCACGGACACAAAAAAGATGGTACTTTTATTACTTAAACACTCTTCTCGGATCTCTACAAGTCAGAGCTTGAAGATTCAGATCACTAGTTTTTGTTGATGATTTGATGATGCATTTTACACATACTATGCCCTCCTATTTATAGTAATACAGAAATCAGACTCCTATTTGTATAAGAAATCCTAATTGAACTTAGGCTATTCTCCTTGCAAGGATTCCTAGCCTGATATCCCCTTCTCTTTTCTTATTCCTTTTCGGATTCTGACTCCATTTCCTTGTGAGAGTAGGATAACTCGCTTTATCTTATCCGTAAGAATAGAGTGTCGTCATCTTGAACGCGTCTCGCCGTCTGGTCGGTCTTTATGTGGTCGGTCATGACAGTCTTTTATGCTGAGAGTGTTTCTGCCGACCTTAAAGTTCTCGGTCATCCGAACCAACGTGGTCGGGCTTCATATGTTGTGATCGGGTCGGCTTTGATGATCTCAACCAGTCAGGGAATTACCCTTCTGTCCTCGTCGTGCTGTCTTAAATGCCTGAAAACACCATCAACATATTATTTAAAATAGTAAATTTTATCAATATTTTATATATATATATAAGAAAGGATCATATAGCCTTATCACTTAATTAAATTTATGAAACTGTTTAATTGATTAACCTGTGACCAATCTAAATTGACCACTACAAGAAAATCCGAATGTGCCGACAGAATGGTATTTCGTCGCTAGCTTCAGCGACAAAAATTTCTATTGGCATTCCGTTTCTGGTGATAGAATTTTTTTGTCAACTAAATTTCGTCCTTAAATTATAGCATTAAAAAAAAAACTTTTAGATCCGTCGATAAATTACCAGACGAAATTTTTTTCAAGATTATGTCGTTATTTTTTTAACCACAGATTACCGATAAATTGGAATTTTCTTATAGTTAAGGGTGGCATAAAAGCCTGGTCCCGGTCTGGCCCGTCCGGGGTGGGAAAAACCCGGGCCGGGCCCTTGAGACCGAAGCCCAGCTCGGATTCGGGCCCGAGCCGGGCTTAAATTTTAAAAAAAAAAATCTAATTTTTTTTTTATTCAATTTCATTCAGAATGTCAGATTCAACACTTCTTTTCTTTCTGATTTCTCAGCCACGGGCCACGGCCCACTGCCAGAATTTCAGAATTTGATTTCTCAGAATTTCAGATTCAGATTCAGCACTTCAATTTCTTTTATCCGTCATTTTGTGGAATTTTGGATTGTTAGTTGAGGAATGAAATATTGAAAATTTTGATGTATTTATAAATTATCTTATAATTTTTATATTTAGTGTGAATGTATGATGTATTGGTGTAATATAATTATATAAATTGTATTTGTTTGTTTTTTGGAAAAAATCGGGCCGGATTTGGCCCGGACACGGGAAAACCAAATTTCTTTTAGTCGGGTTTTTCCCCAAGTTAATTAATTAAACAGTTCACAAATTTATTTTATTATTTTTTTTTTGTGATTTTGAAATCATTTGAAACGCCACCATCAAACCATCAATTCCGGACTTAAACGAAGCAGGCAAGGTTAGATGATCCATTCTTTATATATAAAATACAAATACCCTTTTATGGATATAAATTATAGTTAATAATAATAATAATAATAATATAATAATAATCAAGTATTTATAATACAAATCAAAAAATTACGACTGTTGTTAAGTCGTGCCACTCAGATAATCGAGATTGATCTAGTCAAAATAATTATGTAAGATAAATCAAGATCAAAACCGCACTCTTAATTAGGGGTGTCAAAACGAATCAACGAATCGAATTTGTGTCGAATCCTAAACGAATCGAATCAAAATATGATGAATTCGTATTCGATTCGTTTATTAAACGAATCCTAATATCAGAATTCGTATTCGATTCGTTTAATAAACGAATCGAATACGAATATTCGTTTATTCGTTTAGTCAATGATATTATTTAATAAAATAATTTACCACACTTGATTTACATCAATTAATCATTAAGATATATATATGAAATGTGCAATTAATATATTTACTAAAAATATCTCACCAAATATCGAAAAATATTAATTTTTCTATGATAATTAGCTATAATTTCTCGAATATTAATTGAAAATTAATAATAACTAGTAAATAAAAATAATAAACGAATCTTAAACGAATCAACGAATCAATTAGCTTAAATTCGTATTCGATTCGTTAATAAACGAATCGAATCGAATTGACCCATTTATTAAACGAATCCATTTTTTCAAACCCGTATTCGCTTTAAAGCGAATCGAATCGAACGAATAAACGAATCCCGACCCAAATTGACACCCCTACTCTTAATTATGGGGGTTTATGTATTTGCTATACCCAATCAAATTGGATTGTCGATTGCAAACAAAAAATCGCACAAATATAGATTTTATAAGTTAAATGAATAGAAGTAAATTAGAACTATATTTTTATAATAAGAGTTTCACTCTTTTTTATCTAAGCATAATGTAATTTAACTACTCATTATATAAATAAAAACATATGATATGTGTTTTCATTAATTAAATGAGAATGAAATACAAGATAAATTATAAAGAAAACAGTAAATGAAGGAAGACAAAAGGCAGAAGCACAAGAGACTCTTCAAATTATCCAAAATTTGTCAAAAGAATTTATTAGATAGATATATATATATATATATATATATATATATATATATATAATATATATATTATATATATATTATATATATATTATATATATATACCTTGAATATAGTTAATCATGTGTAATCAATCATATGGAAGCTACAATGCGAGTGCAATCAAAACCATCTAATTAGTCAAAGGACACATGGTGCAATAACATGATTTTTAACGTCTAAAGATTTAGCGTCTCCAAATAAATCTTCGCTAAATATATAATTTTGTGTCGCCAAAACCAAGCGATACTAAAAGTAATAATATCTTGCGTCGGTAGGAAAATCGACGCTAAGATTACAATATTTAGTGTTGCCAACATACTTTCGACGCAAAAAATTAAAGCATTTAGTGTCGACACCTAATTGTCGACGCTAAATATGAAGAATCGTCAACATTTAACGTCACCCATACATTTAACATCGACTATTTCTGGCGACGCTATATGTCCTGCATGATTTTTTATTAAAAGTAATGAAACTTTTATATGTAATAAAACATATATTTTATATAATAATAATAATAATTTTAATTTAATTTTTCAATTTTTTAAATTATTTAAAAATAAAATATTATTAAAATATATATGTAATTATCAGTATTTAAAAATTAAATATTATTAAATATTATTACATATATATTTTAATAATATTTTTATTTTTTTTAATAATTTAAATTAAATTTAGCGTCACCACTAAATGTCTGCATTTAACATCGACAACACAAATATCGACGCTAATAGTTATCCCCATTTAGCGATGCCAATGTGGCGACGTAAAAAGTCCACGATCTTTAGCGTCGCCTTACTTGTCGATGCGAAATTGTCCACTTTCTGCGTCGCTGAATATCTATTTCAACGACGACAACTAGCGACGTAAAATTGAATATTTAGTGTTACTAAATCTTATTTTCTCGACCAATCTTTAGCATCTATTTTCTGCGTCGAAATTTTAGCGTCGATAAACTGTATTCTTATAGTGTATGTCTGTGTGTAGTCAGATATACGATAAGCTCATTCAACAACCAAAATACAGTCAAGGTTAAAAATTAAAAGGTCTCACAAGATTATGATACATTGCGCTACACCGAATTCCAATCTCTTTAATTCTTTATCAATTTGAACTCGATTTTCACGATCTTTAAAATTTTTGGGCTTCAATAATCCAAATATCATGTATGTTCTTCCATTGAGGCATCCAAAATTCATTAAAAAAAAAAAAAAAAAAAAAAAAAAAAAAAAAAAAAGGTGTTTCACCTTGATTTTCACCTACAAAATAAAAAAAAATCACACAAAAAATAAATAAAACTAAATAATATTTCACAAGTTGAAAGAATTAATGAAATTTTAATATAAATAACTATTTTCCCCTTCAATAAATATATACTTTTTTAAATTCATCATTAATGACCCTGAATAAATTAAAATAGGTTCGTTACACCCAATCTTGGGAACCAATTTTTTTTCCAAAGTTACGGATCGATTTTACGGCTTTCCCTTAGCTACAACATGATTCGATCCAATATATTGATGTTCACCGTACGTTGTGCCTGCGTGTGCAATCTATATTGAATTGCTAGACGAGACGAAAGACTTTTTTTTATCTTAATTTAAATCATGATTAAAAAAGATACATATTTGAATTATTGAAAAAAAAAATTAATTTAAATGACATTATTAATGGTGGTTATGCAAGAACAATTAGCACATGGATGCAAAGGACTTGAGCGGCAGTTTGATATGAGGTTTCATGTGGTTGATTGGACACGTACCTATGATTGATCAAAGTAACCAGAATATGGAAAGTGTGAATGTTATCTCTCCTTTTGTTTTGTTTTGTTTTGTTTTGTTTTTTGAAATTTAAAGATTCCCAACTCCACTTACATTCTTCCATATGGATCAGATTGGTTATTGCCTCGTCAGTATCATTGCTTAGGGTCACACTAGTAAAGGGAGCACATGTAAGGCCTTATGCCATGGCCCCACTTTAAGGCTAACAATATTCACATCAATTTTATGTGACTACATGTATTTTCACAAATATTGAACTACATTTGCCGTTACCCGCTAGCACATTTTGCGGCTTTGTAAAGGAGCTCATATTTCGAAACATCAGACCAAACTCGCTCGAAATCAGAAATAACTCTCATTGTTACATGTACTGGGAGAGATTTGATATGTGAGGTCTCATTCTAAAGTTTACCGGAAGATTTAGAAGCATGCTCGCTTGCCTCTAGCCTAGTTTTGTAGCATTGTGAAGGATCTGATGTTCCGGGACGCCAAATCGAGTTGGGACAGGTCACGAGTGAAGCTTATGGTCACATATACTAGGAAAATTTCTGTCGTGGAGTCTGATTTTGAGGTTTTCTGGGAAATTCTTACAGTGTGCCCATTTTTGGCCTTAATCGTGCACATTGTTGCAAAAGTGGGGGTGTTGTAGAAAGCCATTAAGATGAGCTCGTCCAGAGACGCAATTTAAGCCCAAGTCACTTATATTATGGCTCATTGACTCACAAAAAGAGTTCCTATAAACTCCTTGTAATTTAGATTTTTGAGGGAGGTGTGACCACTCAAACGTTAGGTGTGTATACTAGTGAACATGTGCAATGTCTTTAAAAGTTCTTTAGGAGGAAGCTTAGGTGAGCCTTAGGGTGGCCTAGGAGCTTCGATGACCTAGAGACTTTAGCCATGAACCCTCTCGCCTTTAGATTTTGCTTGTACAATGATGTATTGTAATGATCACGTTATTAATAAAATGTCATATTTTTATATCCGGTTGTACTATTTATTTCCCAGGTCCCGAGTCAGTGCATGCCCGTATTCGTATGCAATGAGAATACTTATTAACTTTCATAACTTGCCGCTATATAAGTATGTAGACATCTAAAATATGGAATTTGAGTCCATGTGTTATGGGAAGGTTGACTTACAAGGTGTGACCATTTGTAAGTGCCGCACGAGCCTGATTTTCCCCTGTATGAAAAGTTGGCCCGGGACACTGTACGTGCCAAATTTGGGCCATGGGCAAAACTGTCTTTCCATTCGAAACCAATGTCAGATAAAGCCCATAGACAGAGATGAAAGCCCAGGATAAAGCCCAATAAAAACCTTATTCCACTTAATTCATACATAAAGCCAAGACCTTACCTAACATTCCCCACTTACCCTGATCATAATTATAATGCTCCACTTTGATCATTAAATAGTGATATCTTAGCACATTGTGGGACTGATGCCAGCTGCGAAAATCACTCATCTTCAACTATAAATTACAACACAATTCGAGAAACAGAGGGGAAGAGCAAGCCTGACTTCTCTCTTACAGCTTCTGCTCTCTGACACAACTCTCAGAGCTTCACATTTCTTAAACATTTCATTCCGCCTCACGGCCACCAAAAGAAGGTCATGGTAATAGTAAACCTTGCTTTCACATTTAACATATTCACTGCTCATTTCATACTACTGACTTGAGCGTCGGAGTGCCCCCGGCACCCACCACACGGTGGGAAGTCTTCTCCCGCTCACTCTACTTTGTCTTGCAGGATCGTTGATGCCCCCAACCTACAAATTCTGATTGTGGACCTCGGCCGAAATCCAGCATCCACAATTTGGCGCCCACCGTGGGGCCTTAGCGATTCATAGCAAGCAAAGACCACTCAGTCTACAATCCTTACAAACAGACATCAGATCCTGTGGTTGCACAAATAGCCACTCTACAAAACAGTTACGATGAATGAAAGATGAAAATTGATCCATGTAAAACTCCAATAATAATCTTCAATAGTATTTGGAACATAATTCTTTCTTCAGCCACTGAAGGGCGTGAGACTACAAGTCACATGAGACTACAAGTCATTTCTACTATCTTGTCAAACCCAATCTCTTACGAGCATTCAGGAATATGGCGAGTGAAAATTCATCATCGAACAACCATCCATTTAATCACCAAAAAAGTCATCACATTTCACCGGCCGACCTTTCACAACAAGACACATTTTCCATGTGAATGGAAATGTTGGAGTAATCCTCTCCAGTCTACTTGGAGTCAAACTACCAATAAGGAAAATCCAAATCAAGATAACATCAGCACTCCTTTCCTTTGAATCATCAGCTCCCAAAGACGTGGGAGAATAGCCATATTCGTCATACGACAGAGATGAATTCCAATCTTCTTCATATGATATGAAAGGTGTCATCTGCTTCACGCAATGCAAATAAGATTGTTATCTCCTCCCGAGGACGTGGAAGGATTGGCATCTCCTCCAGTCTACAAGAAAAGTTTTTCATCTCCTCCAGACTACATGAAAACCCACTGTCTAAGCCAATTATGGTCTCTCACATAAGAAAGAAGCTGGACACAACCACTGTTTACATACGTAGTAGCCAGCCAACTTGCATAAACCAATAATAATTCCACTCAAAATTGGTGAATGAAGTCCATCATTTTCTCCAAACAATTTAGTTTCACAAGCACACGTGTAATAACTGGCCACATTGAGTAATCAACATCTAGTTCATTTGACAGAAGCCTATACGACAGGATGATAAAACATTGGTTCATACTATTATCCACATACTACAAGGTGGATGGCTATCAACTTCAGGCTACATGGAAAATTCCCAACACCCCTAGACTACTTGGAATGATTATCAACTCCTCCAGACTAAGTCAAAGGTTAGTCATCATCTTCATGCTACATTGGTTTAATATTGCCAACTCCATACTACATAGGGAATCTTTTATCATTCCTAGTAGAATGAAAAAACTTTCTTGGATCTCCTTTAGGTCCAATCGACCAATCTTTATCAAGTTAGGTAGTATGAAAATTCTTTTGGACTTTCATCAAGTCAATTTGTCCCAATAGACATTAGATATGTAGCTTGGGACTAGTTGTAGATCTTATGCATGTATGTCTTGATGTTTGATGTTTTTCCCAATCGACATCTACATATGTAGCTTGGGACTAGTTGTAGATCTTATGCTTTATGGCTTGATGTTTGATGTTTTTCCCAATCGACATCTACATGTGTAGCTTGGGACTTGTTGTGGATCCTATGTGTGTATGGCTTGATGCTTTATGTTTGTCCCATTCGACATCTACATGTGTAGCTTGGGACTTGTTGTGGATCTTATGCGCATGACTTGATGCTTGATGTGTGCCTTATTCGACATCTACATGTGTAGCTTGGGACTTGTTATGGATCTTAGGCATGTATGGCTTGATGCTTGGTATTTGTCCCAATCGACATCTACATCTGTAGTTTGGGACTTGTTATGGATCTTAGGCATGTATGGCTTGATGCTTGGTATTTGTCCCAATCGACATCTACATCTGTAGTTTGGGACTTGTTGTGGATCCTATGTGTGTATGGCTTGATGCTTGGTATTTGTCCCAATCGACATCTACATCTGTAGTTTGGGACTTGTTGTGGATCCTATGTGTGTATGGCTTGATGCTTGGTATTTTTCCCAATCGACATCTACATCTGTAGTTTGGGACTTGTTGTGGATCCTATGTGTGTATGGTTTGATGCTTGGTATTTGTCCCAATCGACATCTACATCTGTAGTTTGGGACTTGTTGTGGATCCTATGTGTGTATGGCTTGATGCTTGGTATTTGTCCCAATCGACATCTACATCTGTAGTTTGGGACTTGTTGTGGATCATATGTGTGTATGTTTTGATGCTTGGTATTTGTCCCAATCGACATCTACATCTGTAGTTTGGGACTTGTTGTGGATCCTATGTGTGTATGGTTTGATACTTGGTATTTTTCCCAATCGACATCTACATCTGTAGTTTGGGACTTGTTTTGAATCTTATGTGTGTATGGCTTGATGCTTGGTATTTATCCCAATCGACATCTACATCTGTAGTTTGGGACTTGTTGTGGATCCTATGTGTGTATGGTTTGATGCTTGGTATTTGTCCCAATCGACATCTACATCTGTAGTTTGGGACTTGTTGTGGATCCTATGTGTGTATGGCTTGATGCTTGGTATTTGTCCCAATCGACATCTACATCTGTAGTTTGGGACTTGTTGTGGATCCTATGTGTGTATGGTTTGATGCTTGGTATTTGTCCCAATCGACATCTACATCTGTAGTTTGGGACTTGTTTTGAATCTTATGTGTGTATGGCTTGATGCTTTATGTTTGTCCCATTCGACATCCATATGTGTGTAGCTTGGGACTTGTTGTGGATCCTTTGTGTGTATGGCTTCGAGCTTGATATGTGTCTCATTCGACATCCACATGAGTGTAGCTTGGGATTTATTGTGGTTTTTATGCATGTATAGCTTGATGTTTGATGTCTTTCCCAATCGACATCTACTTGAGTGTAGCTTGGGATTTATTGTGGTTTTCGTGCGTGAATAGCTGATGTTTGATGTCTTTCCCAATCGACATCTACTTGAGTGTAGCTTGGAATTTGTTGTGGGCCTTATGCATGTATAGCTTGATGTTTGATGTCTTTCCCAATCGACATCTACTTGAGTGTAGCTTGGGATTTATTGTGGTTTTCATGCGTGAATAGCTTGATGTATGATGTCTTTCCCAATCGACATCTACATTAGTGTAGCTTGGGATTTATTATGGATTTCGTGCGTGTATAACACCTCCTTGACTTGAGACTAATTAAGAATTACTTATTTAACATCTCAACGTGTAACTTGAAGCGTAACATTGATCCCAATCGACACTATACCTCTGTAGTTTAAGACTTATTGATCATCTCAGCCGACATCATCTAGTCAGTAGTATGGAGATTATCCTGACCTTCATCAGGTTCAGTCGACTGGGAACATTCCCCATTGGCTCATGAAGAGTCAAGTTGAAGACCTGGCCTTCATCTGGTCCAGAAGACATTGTAAACTCCCCTGGTCCTTTGACCCGTAGTATGGGGATTATCCTGACCTTCATCAGGTTCAGCGACTGGGAACATTCCCCATTGGCTCATGTAGAGTCAACATATGACCTTCATCTGGTCTATAAAAATTGAAGACTCCACTGGTCCTTGACTAGTAGTATAGAGATTATCCTGACCTTCATCAGGTTTAGTCGACTGGGAACATTCCCCATTGGCTTATGAAGAGTCAAGTTGAAGACCTGGCCTTCATCTGGTCCAGAAGACATTGTAAACTCCATTGGTCCTTGACTAGTAGTATGGAGATTATCCTGACCTTCATCAGGTTCAGTCGACTGGGAACATTCCCCATTGGCTCATGAAGAGTCAAGTTGAAGACCTGGCCTTCATCTGGTCCGAAGACATTGTAAACTCCCCTGGTCCTTTGACCCGTAGTATGGGGATTATCCTGACCTTCATCAGGTTCAGTCAACTGGGAACATTCCCCATTGGCTCATGTAGAGTCAACATATGACCTTCATCTGGTCTATAAAAATTTGAAGACTCCACTGGTCCTTGACTAGTAGTATGGAGATTATCCTGACCTTCATCAGGTTCAGTCGACTGGGAACATTCCCCATTGGCTCATGAAGAGTCAACATATGACCTTCATCTGGTCTATAAAAATTTGAAGACTCCACTGGTCCTTGACTAGTAGTATGGAGATTATCTTGACCTTCATCAGGTTCAGTCGACTGGGAACATTCCTCATTGGCTCATGTAGAGTCAACATATGACCTTCATCTGGTCTATAAAAATTTGAAGACTCCCCTGGTCCTTGACTAGTAGTATGGAGATTATCCTGACCTTCATCAGGTTCAGTCGATTGTGAACATTCCCCATTGGCTCATGAAGAGTCAAGTTGAAGACCTGGCCTTCATCTGGTCCAGAAGACATTGTAAACTCCACTGGTCCTTGACTAGTAGTATGGAGATTATCCTGACCTTCATCAGGTTCAGTCGACTGGGAACATTCCCCATTGGCTCATGAAGAGTCAAGTTGAAGACCTGGCCTTCATCTGGTCCAGAAGACATTGTAAACTCCCCTGGTCCTTTGACCCGTAGTATGGGGATTATCCTGACCTTCATCAGGTTCAGTCGACTGGGAACATTCCCCATTGGCTCATGTAGAGTCAACATATGACCTTTATCTGGTCTATAAAAATTTGAAGACTCCACTGGTCCTTGACTAGTAGTATGGAGATTATCCTGACCTTCATCAGGTTCAGTCGACTGGGAACATTCCCCATTGGCTCATGTAGAGTCAACATATGACCTTCATCTGGTCTATAAAAATTTGAAGACTCCACTGGTCCTTGACTAGTAGTATGGAGATTATCCTGACCTTCATCAGGTTCAGTCGACTGGGAACATTCCTCATTGGCTCATGTAGAAGTCAAGTTGAAGACCTGACCTTCATCAGGTTCAATCGACTGGGGACATTCCCCATGAATCATACCGAGTCAACTTGAAGACCTGGACTTCCTCTGTCCAGTTTACACCTGTCGTATGAAATATGAACTAGTACATTCTTGACTGGTACTCTTACATCTTGTTCTATTCGACATATATTGAAATACTCTCCAAGTCAAGGACTTCTTGACTTAGAGAGTAGGGGACAAACTGTACGTGCCAAATTTGGGCCATGGGCAAAACTGTCTTTCCATTCGAAACCAATGTCAGATAAAGCCCATAGACAGAGATGAAAGCCCAGGATAAAGCCCAATAAAAACCTTATCCACTTAATTCATACATAAAGCCAAGACCTTACCTAACATTCCCCTTACCCTGATCATAATTATAATGCTCCACTTTGATCATTAAATAGTGATATCTTAGCACATTGTGGGACTGATGCCAGCTGCGAAAATCACTCATCTTCAACTATAAATTACAACACAATTCGAGAAACAGAGGGGAAGAGCAAGCCTGACTTCTCTCTTACAGCTTCTGCTCTCTGACACAACTCTCAGAGCTTCACATTTCTTAAACATTTCATCATTCCGCCCTCACGGCCACCAAAAGAAGGTCATGGTAATAGTAAACCTTGCTTTCACATTTAACATATTCACTGCTCATTTCATACTACTGACTTGAGCGTCGGAGTGCCCCGGCACCCACCACACCGGTGGGAAGTCTTCTCCCGCTCACTCTACTTTGTCTTGCAGGATCGTTGATGCCCCCAACCTACAAATTCTGATTGTGGACCTCGGCCGAAATCCAGCATCCACAGACACCTTATATGTGCTTGCTATATTTAAGTTTTAAAAAATAGTTTAATTTGATAATATTTTGAATAATTCTTTTTTTTGGGCAATCAAGAAGATGATTTATAGTTTAATTCATTGTAAATAAACTGAAAGGGGTAGATCACATTTTACTATGACGTCCCAAAGATTTCAAGAGTGATCATCTGCTTCGGTGAACATCCATTCTGGAGTAATGTCAGTGACTCTGATGTACTTCCAATCCAGGCTGATGTCAGTCACTCCGATGTACTTGCATTGACCGGCGTAAACACACACACGTATAACGCAAGCGCACGTATCGTTCAAGTAGTATAAAAATATCGATCCCACGAGGACTTAATTCCTACTATTGTTATTAATTGTTGATACTATTTATTTACAAATATCTAATTGAGGGAGAAGGAATTGATTGCTTGAATGATTTGATTTGTAGATTTGCTAAATAAATAAAAAGATAAAAAGACAAAAGAAAATACTAAGGAAAATAAAAGACTCAAAGATCTAGGGTATGAATCTTTCTAATATCTATTAAAAGATGAAGTAGTTAATATAGTTGGGTAAAATATTGAATTATTAATCTGGAACACTAAATTATGTAAAAGCCTCTTCCGAATGATCATTTACAAATACCTAGTATAATCCAATTGAACCATATGTCTATGTCAATTAAATTACCTAGATTCATTAAGGTTAAGTTCCAATTAAGACTACCCCCGCCCGACAGGTATATTCCTATCCTGTAAGGAAATCTATTAAAGGTTTATATCCTTAAGGAAGATCGTGGGTTGTTGAGACTAAGGTTTTAAACTTAAAATCCCTATGTCTAGTTCATTTTAAGTTTACCTAATCAATTTTATTAGTGATCGGTTAATAAAAAGCATTAAGATTATGACTCAACAAATAACTACTCTTTTAATTACCCCAACTATAATCTAACCCTTTTTAAATCCGGTGATATTAGATTTAATCACAACCCTAGATATTTAACTTAGTTACAACACATAACTAAAGCTGATATAAACTTAAAAGACAAAAAATGAAATTGCAGAAAGTAATTAAAATAAATAAATGAAATGCTAAGGTAAAAGGAAATAACTTCTACTATATACTATTTAGATATCTCCCATAAAATAATAAATATTAACTTGTGATATTTTAAACCAACCGTCCAGAATGGCGGTATCCTGATTAAGTCAAATTCAAATATACCAGCCATAAGGCGGAACAGAAATAAACTTAAACCAACCGTCCAGTGTGGCGGTATCCTCATTAAGTCAGGTTAACCAATTAAATTAAATAACCAACCGTCCGGAATGGCGGTATCCTTTATTAATCTGATTTTAAATAGTTTATATATCATATTTTAAGGGAGATTAATCTAAAAAGCAATAGTAAAAGAATTACCTTATTACCTCAGCATGAAGAGGTTACCCCCTCATGGATGGATAGAATTACGACTACAAAGCGTAAATAAAACTGAATAAAAGAAGAAAATATGAAGAACTCTCAATTTATTTATAAGGATTTCAGAGGAAGAGGTACATTTGAAACTAAAAATTCGAAATCTATTTATAGGCAAAAAAATCTAATTTTTTATTATTATTTTCTGATTTTTATTTTTTAATTATTTTTCTGATTTTTATTTTTTTATTATTATTTTTTTTTTGAATCGCTGAATTTTCGACACGTGGCATGGTGTGCTAAAAATGACGGCTCGTTGAATCTTTGACACGTGGCATGGTGGTTAAATTACTAAAATACCCTCGGTGTCGGGATGCCCAAAATTACCAAAATACCCTTTTCGCCAAATTTCACAATTTTGCTCCAAATCACCTCCAGAATATCTTGAAACTTTATTTTGGTGTCGGAATGCCCAAAATTACCAAAATTTGTGTCGGGACGTCCAAAATTACCAAAATACCCTTTTTGCCAAATTTACCAAATTTCACAGTTTTGCTTCAAATCACCTCCAGAATGTCCTGAAACTTTATTTATCTACAAAATAACACAAAACACATCAAAATATTCACAAAACTCAAGAAATATACAAAATATTAAGTTAAATGAGTGGGAAATAGTGATACATTTATCACTCATCACACCCCCAACCTAACATTTTGCTAGTCCTCGAGCAAAATAAAATAACATAGTAAATTTAATTAAGCCACTTTCGTAGGGATCACGATTGCATTTAGCATATGCAACAAGCCTTTAAACCCCTAGGTGTCCCTAGTGGACGAGTTGTAGTCTCGTGAGGGTTTACAGCAATGATACCCACAAACATTTTACAAAAGTAAAAAGGTAGTGAAAACTAATGCACACAAAAGCAAAAAGACAAGCGAAAAGAGAATAAAGATGTTAGTGACTAATCAGGTGAAATTTCTAATCCAAGTTACTAGTGTTTTGTTTCATTCTAAATTACTGAATAAGTAAATTCTCCGATTATTTTTACCATTCTTCATATACACAGTCAACATAATATTAAACAACTAATTTTTGCCCACAACAGTCATAAGTGTAGTTGATAAGAGAGTAATATTTTTGTCCTAAAGTTTTATCAGAATTCACATCTTTTTATAGTAATGGAATAAATTTTCTGATTTTTCTGATTTTTTCTTTGATTTTTTTTCTTTTTTCAATTTTTTATTTATATACAATATCTTCCATCTATGTAGCGAGCTTTAGGTCGGTGACTCCCAAACCAGTTGGCTTTAGGGCATCAGGTGTTAAGACACCCCTAAGGACTTAATTACTCAGACTTCAGATATATATACATATATATAAATTTATTTTCTATCATCCTTTTGATCCATGTAATGAGCTTTGGGCCAATGACTCCCAAACCAGTTGGTTTTAGGGCACTAGGTATTAAAATACCCTTACAGACTTAATAACTCGGATCTCAGATGTGTTTTTTTTTTTTTTTTTTTTTTTATTCCATCACTTTTTTTAGATGCTTCTCCAATTAAACTAGAGTACTGGATATTACAAACTTTTCAATTTTAGCTCATGTCTGTATGTTACCATGTATGTTGATAATATCTGCTAACTAAGTATATGAAGATTCATTTTAGTCAGTTTTATGGAGAATTTACAGATTTAATAATTCAAAAGTGAATAACAAAAATTAACTTGTTTTGAATTAGGTTTGAAATACGTCTCAGGAGTGAAATTCCTTACACAGCTATTTCTTACCAATTTCATCTTTTTAGTCAACATAACAACAAAACATTTCTACTGGTCATAAACTATAATTTACATGTTTTTTTTTTAAAGTTTAATCAAAGGCTCAGTTTATGGTGTGTGACTAACTGTCGAATGGACTTCCCGTTGTAGATTCCCCAGAGGGAAGGTGGAGCGAGGCTCACTTAAATACCCAAGCCCCTTAGGCTCTTATCGCTTGTTGTCAGGAATAAACAACGAGTCCTCCAAACTAGTCTGTCACAACACGCTACAAGTGAATGATTATCTAGGTGCCTCCACAGCTTTTCCTTATAAAAAGGTAGTGAGTGAAGGAAGACACCAAACAATCACCTAGCTTTAAATATGCCCTTTGTTTTTATTAATTTTTTATTTTTTTTGTATTTTTCGAAAAATTTGGACTAAAAATAAAACACAATACAAACAAGTACTATTAACTATTCCTCACCCCCAAACCTAAATGAGACATTGTCCCCATGTCTTAAACAGTAGAAGAAGAGTTTAGAAAATCGTACCTGGTTAGCTGAAATTCTACAGGAAATTAAAGGTTAAGATCCAGATTAATTCGACGCTTCTTACCACGATCGTCCTCAGACCATTTTATCTTTGAAATGATAGGGTCAACTTGTGGTTCATAGGCTACGAGTTGGTCTATTAGATCCGGTGCAGTTCTGGCAGTAAAGAGGAGTTCTTTCATAGGTTTTGACACGAACCCATTTCTTCGAGCATCATCAAGAAACACACAAAGAAAATCATAAAATCCATCAACGTTGAGCAATCCAAGCGGTTTCTGGTGTATGTTCAGGTTCGCCCAAGATAGTACTATAAAAATTTCCTCCAATGTACCCAAGCCACCTGGCAAAGCAATAAAAGCATCAGAACGGTTAATCATTTCTACCAGTCGTTCAGACATACCTGGCACGATCAGTTCCTCTCCGTTTGATGATCCAATAAGATTCGCCTCTGCCAAGGGTTTTGGGATGATTCCCAAAACATGACTGCCTCCTTCTTGTACGGCTTTTGAAACGATCCCCATTAGTCCAAGATTGCCTCCGCCATATATTAAGTGCATATTCCTTGCGCTAAGACTCGACCCAATTCCTGTGCTGCTTCTATGTATTGTGGTTTAGTACCAACAGTACTACCGCAAAACACACAGATGTTCTCAACTCGTCTTCTTGAAGTGGCTTCCATTTTTTATATATTTCTTTCTCAATCTAGGATGCCTTCAAAAGTGCAATGACGGGCTGAATTTATAGTACCTGAAAAGGGTGAATACAATAATAGCACAAGTATCTTCCAGAGGACGCTTGTTAGCTAAACAACAAAAGAAATCGTGAAAGGTCAAAAAGTCTGGATCTTGTCTACGAAAATAAAGATAATTCAATAGAAAAGCAAATCAAAGCATAATTAAGGCAACAATTGTGTACGCAATACGCCACTTGCTTGTATAAATTCATTAGGATGCGTCTCAAGAAATCATTCTTTACTCAGCCATCACAAATGAATTAACTCTCTTCTTTACGATTGTCAAACACATTCCTTCTGTCTTAAAATGCTCCGTTTGTGCTTTTTCCTACAAAAATAACACACAAATATTAAAAAGTTCACACAAAATATGAAAACAGAAATTACAACAAATTGCATGGGTTGCCTCCCTGCTAGCGCTAAATTTTTCGTCTTCAGCCAGACGTGACTGAAATCCATCTGTTAAGGAGGTTTCAGCGTCGTTTTGGATGTCCTATCAAAGACAATCCCGTGAGCGTTGCTTTTGAAGGGTCTCTTCCAACGGTAAAGTGGCAAAAAGAATTTTGTCTCATTCAGTGCTCGTGCCACCTTTTTGCTTTGTTGCTCCAGTGGTTCCTGAAAAGAAAGAAAGAAAATCAGGAGGTCTCGTATGGTGCTTGACTTGGAATGGAAGTTCCATTCTGTCAAGCTTCTGGTTGATATCTTTGGTTTGTACTCCCCAAAACAGCGATGTTTCTCCTGAATGCTCTGGATCTTTATTAAGGTCAGACATTTGCTCTCCTCCATTTGCTCTGTTTCTTGCTCCACCTTTTCTTCACAGATGTATTTGAAAATTTCTGCATTCAACTCTTCATCTGTCATCTGTGAAATACATGTTTCAAAATTTTCAACCTGAGGATGAAAAGAAATGTCAGATTTTAGGTCTTCATCCTCTGATCTGGTTGAAATGATTGGCTCAGGTAGATCTTCTTCAAACATTTGTGCAATGGAATCTCCAAGATCTTCATTTTGAGGATACAGAATTCCATCCTCAATTTTTGATGCATTTGGTACAAACAGCTCAGTTTCATCCTCGTCAGAATCTGAATAATAGAAATCAAATCGAGACTTTGTCGGTTCGGGTTCCTGAACTGATACCTCTGGTTCTTGATTCTCCTCAGCCTCCTCTTTTGCGAAGTGTCATCGTGAATGTTTGGTACTCTGAGGCTTCATCTGAAAATGGTTCTTGAGGTATATAGCTCTGGTTTTCTATTAATTGTCTAATCTGATCTGTCATTCTCTGTATGGATCCTGCGTTACTCTGAATTTGTGCATCAAATCGAACTGCTTGTTCTTTGAACATGTGAATCAATTGATCTTCCTCGGATGGTTCTGGTTCTTGATAAGAATCGAAGGAAGATGGTGGATAAGATGGAAAATGTGATGATTCTTCGTACCTTGGTTGATTCCAAAAATTCTGCCACTCTGAAAGGTAAATACATTGATCGCTCGGGTGGTTACCATCACAAATTACACATCTCCCCTTTTCATTCTGAGGCAAATGTAGTATTGCTTGATTCTGAATTCCAGTGATAATTGTTGGGCTGGACAACAGGCCTCAGAAAACTGGACTGTTGCTCCCAGATTTGGGGTGTATCTTCTTGTAAAGCTCGTAATCTTTCAATCTCCCAGTATGTTCCATTTTTTAATCACCTGAAAACAAAAGAAATAAAAATTACAAAATAAAATAAAGAAAATTAGATATAAGTAAATTAGATAGCTTCAAAATTAATAACTCAAGAAAAATAAGTCCCCGGCAACGGCGCCAAAAACTTGACCGGCGTAAACACACACGTATAACGCAAGCGCACGTATCGTTCAAGTAGTATAAAAATATCGATCCCACGAGGACTTAATTCCTACTATTGTTATTAATTGTTGATACTATTTATTTACAAATATCTAATTGAGGGAGAAGGAATTGATTGCTTGAATGATTTGATTTGTAGAGTTTGCTAAATAAATAAAAAGATAAAAAGACAAAAGAAAATACTAAGGAAAATAAAAGACTCAAAGATCTAGGGTTGTGAATCTTTCTAATATCTATTAAAAGATGAAGTAGTTATATTATAGTTGGGTAAAATATTGAATTATTAATCTGGAATAATAACACTAAATTATGTAAAAGCCTCTTCCGAATGATCATTTACAAATACCTAGTATAATCCAATTGAACCATATGTCTATGTCAATTAAATTACCTAGATTCATTAAGGTTAAGTTCCAATTAAGACTACCCCCCCCGACAGGTATATTCCTATCCTGTAAGGAAATCTATTAAGGTTTATCTATCCTTAAGGAAGATCGTGGGTTGTTGAGACTAAGGTTTTAAACTTAAAATCCCTATGTCTAGTTCATTTTAAGTTTACCTAATCAATTTTATTATGATCGGTTAATAAAAAGCATTAAGATTATGACTCAACAAATAACTCTTTTAATTACCCCAACTATAATCTAACCCTTTTTAAATCCGGTGATATTAGATTTAATCACAACCCTAGATATTTAACTTAGTTACAACACATAACTAAAGCTGATATAAACTTAAAAGACAAAAAATGAAATTGCAGAAAGTAATTAAAATAAATAAATGAAATGCTAAGGTAAAAGGAATAACTTCTACTATATACTATTTAGATATCTCCCATAAAATAATAATATATTAACTTGTGATATTTTAAACCAACCGTCCAGAATGGCGGTATCCTGATTAAGTCAAATTCAAATATACCAGCCATAAGGCGGAACAGAAATATAAACTTAAACCAACCGTCCAGTGTGGCGGTATCCTCATTAAGTCAGGTTAACCAGATTAAATTAAATAACCAACCGTCCGGAATGGCGGTATCCTTTATTAATCTGATTTTAAATAGTTTATATATCATATTTTAAGGGAGATTAATCTAAAAAGCAATAGTAAAAGAATTACCTTATTACCTCAGCATGAAGAGGTTACCCCCTCATGGATGGATAGAATTACTACTACAAAGCGTAATAAAACTGAATAAAAGAAGAAAATATGAAGAACTCTCAATTTATTTATAAGGATTTCAGAGGAAGAGGTACATTTGAAACTAAAAATTCGAAATCTATTTATAGGCAAAAAAATCTAATTTTTTATTATTATTTTCTGATTTTTATTTTTTTATTATTTTCTGATTTTTATTTTTTTATTATTATTTTTTTTTGAATCGCTGAATTTTCGACACGTGGCATGGTGTGCTAAAAATGACGGCTCGTTGAATCTTTGACACGTGGCATGGTGGTTAAATTACTAAAATACCCTCGGTGTCGGGATGCCCAAAATTACCAAAATACCCTTTTCGCCAAATTTCACAATTTTGCTCCAAATCACCTCCAGAATATCTTGAAACTTTATTTTGGTGTCGGAATGCCCAAAATTACCAAAATTTGTGTCGGGACGTCCAAAATTACCAAAATACCCTTTTTGCCAAATTTCACCAAATTTCACAGTTTTGCTTCAAATCACCTCCAGAATGTCCTGAAACTTTATTTATCTACAAAATAACACAAAACACATCAAAATATTCACAAAACTCAAGAAACTATACAAAATATAAAGTTAAATGAGTGGGAAATAGATAATAGATCGAAAAATAGTGATACATTTATCACTTCATCAGCATTCTGTAATGGTCATTTTTTCTGTGTACTTTTATTCCAGAGTGGTGTCAGTGACTCTGACGTTCATACTTCTAGAGTGATGTCAATCTCTCCCCATATACTTCCATTCCATAGTGATCATCACTCGGGTGAACTTTTATTCCGAAGTGATGTCAGTCACTCCAGTGCACTTCCATTCGAAGTGATCATCATTATGGTGTGCTTTCATTCCAAAGTGATATCAGTCACTCCGTGTGCTTCCATTCCGGAGTTGAGTCGATCCCTCTAGTGTATTTCCATTGCGGAGTGACATCATTCTGGTGTGCTTTCATTCCGGAGTGATATCATTCACTCCGGTGTAATTCCATTCCGGAGTGATGTCAGTCACTCTGGTATACTTCTATTCCGGAGTGATATCAGTTACTCCGGTGCACTTCCATTCCAGAGTGAGGCCAGTCACTCTGGTATGCTTCCATTTCGGAGTGATCATCACTCATGTGTACTTTCCTTTACAAGTGATCATCATTTAGGTATACATCCATTCCAGTGTGATATTAGTCACTCTGGTGTACTTTCATTCGTGGCTGATGTCAGTCACTCCGATGTACTTTCATTCCGTAGTGATGTCAGTCTCTCTGGTGTACTTTTATTCTGGAGTGGTGTCAGTGACTCCGGCGTTCATATATTCTAGAGTGATGTCAATCTCTCCAGTGTACTTCCATTACAGAGTGATCATCACTCGGGTGAACTTTCATTCCGAAGTGATGTCAGTCACTCCCATGTACTTTCATTTCGGAGTGATCCTCACTCGACTGTACTCTGATGTACTTTCATTCCGGAGTGATGTCAGTTACTCCGATGTACTTTCATTTTCAGTGTAATCATCACTCAAGTGTACTTTCTTTCCAGGGTGATCATCACTCGAGTGTATTTCCATCCGAAGTGATGTCAGTCACTTCGGTGTATTTTCATTTCGGAGTGATATCACTCACTCCAGTGTACTTTCATTCCGAAGTGATCATCACTCCGATGTATATCCATTTCAAAATACATATAGATACAAATGGTCTAATGGGAGCAATCCACTTATTTTTGTTCTATAACCTAAGTTGTTTTGTTCTCGACAGATCACTTAGCCTTGTTCATCTTGCCATAAAAATCAGAATCTTGTCAATAATTATGAAAACAAAACGAAACCCAACCAAATTGAAAAAATAACATAGAGAAATGAATCGATCCTAGTGAGTTTTATGGGCCCACTGGGCCAGAAGCTTCTCAAGCTCAATACAAAACATAACAAATGAAGAAGTAACTGAAGAAGACAAATGGATTGAAACAGCTGAATCAGCTAGCAAACAAAGCACATGAACGATAAAACGATAAGAATGTGAAGCTACAATGGAATGTAGGTGAAGCAGCCGAAGCAAATAGTTCTTGTTGTGCTGTTTATCCTCACTTAATATATTAGTAGATACAAAGGAAGTGAGGTAGAGAATAAACTATTATTTATTTTTCAATTCTTATTTTGTCCTATTATAAATTTACTGAAAAAGAATAAATATGTTCCAAGTATATCCACACTTAAAACTAATTTTATAAACTTTTATTTTTCCCCCCTTTTCAGTATCGTTCTCTGCCATGACATTTCTCCAAGAAACATGGTGAAAAATATTACGAGCTAGCTCACTTAAATCATTATGAGCATAACTCAAAATCACAGATGTCCAAGACAAAACATTTTTAACAAGCATGCGATCGAGAAGCCTACGACCTTCATCAACTTGTATGGCTTTAAAATATCCAACACGAATGGTGTGTTATCTTTGAGTGAAAACACGCGAGAAATCAAACTGGTCCATAAAAATACGGGAAGATTCAAGTAATGGGGATAGAATATTAGTGAATTATCTCATCAGTACTTGGTGTACGTATTAGGCAGGCACAACGTATGAAAGTCGTTTTAATTTTTCTTCCAATATTGTTGTCTGACAAATGGAATGCCAAAGGTACCTAGGGTAGATTAGACTTCAGTTTGCAATAAGAAAAGAAAATAATAATTATAAGGGTAAAATGGTGATTAAACAGAGTATTTTAGAGAGAAAAAATAATTTAAAAGTTTTTTTTATGAGGTTAATTAAAAATTGGGGGTTAATGAGATAATTTGAGTAGTGATAGATGTGTTCTCTAAGTATATAATGAGTATAGAATTATAATATTTTAAATGTGTTCATCATGACTCAATAAATAATTTTAATTGAGTAGTGATAGATGTACTCCATAAATATAAAAAGAGTACATAATTATAATTTTAAAGCAGTTAGGATAGATTTTTTATATAAAAATTATTTAATTAAATTAAAATTTTAATTTAATATCATAATTTAATTGAAGAAGTGCCTCATTCAGCACATTTATCATATTTGTTACACAACCCCTATTGCTGATGTGGCAGATTGATCCTAGAAATCCAATTTATTTGTTGACGTGGCGAAATTCAGGAAGATATATGAGCGAGGATAAAGAAGCGTATAAAAGGGGGAAATACATTAGCAACCAACTTACCAGTCAACTAAAAAACTACCAGTCTCGCACAGAAACAGCTATTGCTTGTATTCGTTTGGCTACTTCCATATTTTCACTTGTAAATCTCCAACCAGCGGCGTGGAAACAATAAAAACATTTCTGGCAGCAACAATTTTGATCAGCAAAGAAGAATTTTAAGGTCTGGCTTTCAAGTTTCAGCTTCGAATTTTGATCAGCAAAGAAGAATTTTGTTTACTTGGTAATGGCGAGGACAAGCAACAAGAACATACAAGCCAAGCTGGTGGGTATGTCTTTCCCTTGTCTTAATTAAGTTTTATGTTTACATGAATCAATAAGCAATAGGGTCTTTGGTACTTTTGGATGCAATGTTTTACTTAGAAAGTTAGAATGTTATGTTGTTTTTTATTTAATTTTTCTCGAGTTAAAGGTATCTTATTCTAGGGGCTTCAAGAATTGGCTTTTCTGCTTTGGTTGTGTTATTTTGATTAAAAAATAGGAAAGGGGTTCTTCTGTTTCATTAGAATTATAGATCTAACTAAAATGATGATCCAACGCACGATACTTAATATGTTATTTTAATTAAATTAGGAACAACAGTTTAGTTTGTTAATTAATCAGGAGAGACAAAGTATTAGTAATTAGTTGCAACTTTCATCATAATACTTTGGTTTCTTGCTGAATTTTTAGTGCCCAATTTAACTTGTACCGAGTTTTTCTATTGAGAGAGATCCCCGTTGATGAATTTTTGTTTCTTTATTGTTTTTTGTTCGTTAATTGATTTGATTACCTCGTAGTTACATCTTATTAATAGGAAGTTTTAGCTTGTTTACTTTAGATAGTTCCTTAGCTCATTTCTATTTTCTTAATATACGCTTTGAAACTTAGGTCAGTTTAGGAGGGAGTGCTATTTAACTAGCGCTTTTAAACATATTATCAAGAGATTTCAAATATTTTTAACCTTGAAAAAGTATTTTCATATGATTTTAAGAACTCCCAAATAGGCACCTAGTTTTTTGATTATAAAACTTTATGTTTTTCTCTTATATGGTGTTGATATATTTATTTAATGTCAGTCACAATTCCTTGCATGACATTACTAAGATTTTGCCAGGTACTTCTTGGGGACATGGGAACTGGGAAAACAAGTTTGGTATTAAGATTTGTCAAAGGCCAATTTTTTGATTTCCAGGTTTGCGTTTCAACATGTTTTTCCTAGATTAGCTTGTCCATTTTTTTATTTCCTCAAACTGCCAACTGCATGAATTCTAATGCAAGTATATGCTGCAGGAATCAACAATTGGAGCAGCATTCTTCACTCAGGTTTTGTCACTGAATGATGCCACTATAAAGTTTGATATATGGGACACGGCAGGGCAAGAACGGTACCATAGCTTGGCTCCTATGTACTATCGAGGTGCAGCTGCGGCTGTTGTGGTGTATGATATTACGAGCATGGTAGTTATTTCTCGAGCCTCAAATGGTTTTGTTCCTTTACTTTCTTCAGCATTTTATAAGAAGTTATTCAAGATTATTGGAAGTTGGTTTTCAGTGAAGGCATAATGAATTAGCTTCAATTGCCTTAATCCTAATATAATGTTCTATTCATCTGTGCGAAAATATTTGTAATGGATTTCCCTGAGGACCTTTAGTAAATTTCACTTCTTTGAACTGATAAAAACAGAGGGCTATATTATTATCTTGTTGAAGCATAGACTAGAATGTGTGCATTGTGCGATAAGAAGGTTATGAGTGTGACATTATGAGGTTTTACCTTAATTGTTCGATGATATGTTGAATTAGCTAGTCCAGTTATATCAAATTTGTCTCATAATAGATCTCATAATATTAAGTGTACCGCAGGCCCTTTTTCTGTTGATAGCTGCTCTTATTATGAAGTGATTCATTATGTGCCTGGAACAGAACTCATCTTAGATGTGAGAGGGAGTAAAATCTACTGAAATCTTAAATATGAAAAGTTAATTCATGCTGACTGTAACTTTTAGCTTATTGTTGAATGATTATAAAATTTTCCACTTACAACTTTTATACGGATGCCATGTTTTCTTCTTTGTAAGCCATATGAGTAGTTTAACTGATGGTGTTTTTTCTTTTAGGATTCATTTGAACGAGCAAAAAAGTGGGTTCAAGAATTGCAAAGACAAGGTAAGTGACGGAAATCTAGAGTATGTGAACTGTTTGTTTTCTTTTTTGGCTTAGGACCAGGAGAAAGCATATTATATAAACTGACGTTAAGACTTCTTCTGTTGAATATTTGTATCATTAGTAGTTCACTCTCTCTCATTTTTGCTTTTATTCTGTAGGTGAAATTTGCACTCAGTCTCTAGTCTTAGACACATTCCTACTAGTTTCATCAGCAGACCCTCAGTAATTTGTTCCTTATATTATTGAGCTTATCTAACCTTGTACATCTGGACATGCCATATATTGCCTTATCGTGAGCATATCAAGATGCAAATATTGCTGTGGTTATGTTTGAAAAGAAACCAATTTCTACAGCTTTTAAATACCTTTAAATGTTTGGATTTGGACATGAACTTAATATAGGTGAAGTCATAACTTGAATCTTTACAGTGGACAGAATGTGCTGCATCAAAATGATGATATGACATGTATTGTCATGTTACTAATTATTCAAATACAACTGTCATTATTTAAGTTATTATCTAATATTTTACTGCCTCAGGTAATCCAAATTTGATAATGTTCTTGGTGGCTAACAAGGTTGACTTGGAAGATAAGAGAAAAGTGAAAAATGAGGTATTTTCAATCTGAATTCTCTCTACTTTTTCTTTTCTTTTGGGTTAATAGTCGGAATGAACTCAAGAAACACCCAGCAATATTCCTCCAGTGCCTGGACATCCTTGGCTATGTACTTATTTCCTTGTGTCGTTTATAAGAATAAGATCAAAGATATATGTATTGAGCACCTTGGCACTTTTAACATCTGCTCACCTAGATGCTGCCTCGGAACTTTTAATGTGTCCTATGTTTTGTCTGAAATGCTCTTTGTACACAGTTTCTGATGGTGAAATGTCTAGAAAAATTGATCAAAAGTTGTCTGCTCATTAGAGAACACACACACCCCTAATTAAAAAAAAAAAAAAAAAAAGACTTTGTATGGGCGTACTTCATCCTTGTGTCTTTCGATGGTATGAGTATTTTAAATGTGTTGTATTATGTTAGATGTGAATCCTTCTAACAATTGCTGCAGGATGGCGAGCTATATGCTAAAGAAAATGGCCTATCTTTTCTCGAGACATCTGCAAAGAGTGCACATAATGTCAACGAGCTCTTCTATGAAATAGGTAACTATACTAAATGCTTACCATAGAATTTTCTGCAAACAGTCTCTTGTCTTATGCTAATAGTTAGAGCTTCTGGCTGTGTCTCACTTAGGATTACCATGTAAACTACACAGGGTAGATATGCTTCTGCTTGTTGTATGATTTTTTGGTTGATTCAGAATCTCTCTTCAATGCTAATGGATACATAATCTTGCAGCAAAGCGATTAGCAAAAGCTAACCCTTCACGTCAAACTGGAATGAAGTTGCATACTGGACACCAAGGTGGTGGAAGAAGAAGGTTTTGTTGCTCCTGATAATGCCCGGACTTGCTATCAAATCGCAGGTAATTTTCATCACTCAACAACGAGATTCAACCTGCCTATTAGATATCATCTGTTCAATGAAAATATGAAATAAAGCGATGTCTAAGGCCTCCTTTATAGCCCTAAGCTTACAGCTGGCTATCTTTCCATGAATGTCAATTACATACTTTGCCATTTTCTTTCACTGCGAGTGAGTATGTTTTCAATTGTGTTATTTGGTGACAGGTTTTCGTCGATTATTTTCGTTAATGGATGGCAGATTGTCGGAGTCGATCATGGAGCTGCTCTCAAGACTGATTCTATTGCATGCCTGTTGTATGTACATGAGAACTCTTTTACTACAAAAGCTTTGTGAATTGTGACATGTTCGGATCTCTTAAAGAAGTGACTATGGGACTCAAAAATGAATAAATGTGTGCTAATTAATTGTCATAGAGTAAATTAAACTTCATTTATGAACTGTGGGAACTTACAATCAATGGCATAAAGAAAGGAGCTGGGGATAAAATGTTATAGTAATCTTTTAAGCTACTCATTGCAAATCAAATAAAATACTGAAGAAGCTGGCATATCATCAATTCTTATCACTTTGGTCAGTTGGTTAGTTCAATAGATGGGCCATAAGTGATAAGAATTGTGGTGGTTATTGTTTTTGTTTTCATTTTCCCTGTGTTTTAGGTAGGCCCGGTCGGAACCAAATCGAATGGTTCCGGTTCCACACTTGTGGAACTGGGAATCAGAACCAGACTAGACAGTTCCGATTCCGATTCCGATTCGATTTCGATTCCGATTTTTTTTTAATTAATTTAAAAATTAAAAATTCATTTAAAAAAAATAGAAATGAGATATTATTAATATTACCAACTACAAATAATGAAAAATCATTACCTTAAATTAAAAATAAAAGAGTTTGAACTTAAATTTATAAAAACATAAATTGTCTATGTATCATCTTGGGGTGAGAGAAATCAAAGTTCACGTAATTCCATTATATTTTTTTAGATAGTTAACCCCATATGATTATTTACTCATCATCGTTATCTATTCCTATTGTTGATCCTTCAGCTCTCTTTTCGCTTGCTGATGCATTGTCGAATAAGTCTTCAAAATCATTGTGGGTATTTTCTTGTTGCCTTATATCAACTCTGATCCAATCATTGACACATGAGGTTGTTTATAAGGTGATTGAATGTAATGAAGATTGTTTCGCTTCCAAAATATTGTATCATAAGTTGAAGGTTTGTTCAACCGCAACGGTGGAAACAAGTGATGCCAGCACCTCTTTATCAATAATCGATAAAATAGGAAATACATTTTGATGTCGGCTAGTAGCCGTTGGCCTGCAACGGTTCAAATCGGAGTCGTGGAACCTTGCGGTTTAAGGGAACCGTAAGGTTCCGATCCGATTCCTTAGAACCGAAAGGTTCCAACGGTTCCAGTTCTGATATGGTGGAACCCTAGCCGAACCGAAGGAACCGGTTCCGATTTTGATTCCAGGAACCGAAATTGGAAGCAATCGGAACTGTCTAATTCCTTTCGATTCGATTCTGATTCAATTTCGGTTCTGAACCGGAACTGTGACAGGGTCTAGTTTTATGTAATAAAACCACAAGTGATAAAGAGTCGTTATTATTGTTTTTATTTTTACATTTATTTTCTATATTAAATATGATCATGCTTTATTTGTGTTTTTCTCTTCGCTCCTTATATAAATTATTATAAATGTGTTGAAAAAATTGACTAATGGTACTATCTGTTGTAAATTCTCTAATACATAGTATTAGTATATGAGAGACTAGAGACATATTCCTTCACTTTAGAGGATATGTCCATTCATCTTTGTGTCTTTTCCCATAAGGCATTACTTAAGGAATATGTCTCTAGGCCTCAAAGGGCATAAGGAATAGGTATAACCCTTAGGAGAGTTACACCCTAAGCCAAATGGTGCCCTCAAATGATCCATTTCATGCTTATATAAAGTGGGCCTTGAGTTCATTATAAATTATCCATAAAATTATGGGTGTTCATAGGGTCGGGTCGACCCGCGACCCGACCCGACCCGCGCTAACCCGACCCTACCCGGTCGGGTTTATAAATTCAAAAATTCAATTTCGGGTCTGACCCGACCCAACCCGACCCGATCTTTCGGATCGGGTCACGGGTTTTGTGCAGCAAACTCAGGTCTGACCCGACCCGACCCGCAGAAAATTATATTATAATTATATTATATATTTTTAATGGTTTAAAATTGATGATGAAGTGTTGCGGCTGGGATGGCAAATCTTCTCCATGGTTTTGTAAAAAGAAAAAAAATGTTGCTTTAGGTGGGATTCGAACTTATGATTACTTAACTGTCAAACTCTGATTTTGCCATCTCAACCACACATATAAGTTGTAATTTTAATATCAACAAAAATATATATTATGTATACTGCAAATTATACGACCCGACCCGACCCGCTGTTTTTTTGACCCGACCCGTGACGACCCGACCCGCGCGGGTCCACTCCTTAAATTTCGGGTTTCGGGTCAAGAGACCCGAATGACCCGACCCGATCGGGTCAAATTTTTTTTTGAAAAACCCGACCCGACCCGACCCGACCCGTGAACACCCCTACATAAAATCATATATTCTATAATTTGTTAGAGAGTCAAGTCAAGAGATAGTTTCCTCTATTTTCTTAGTTCAAGTTCTTGAAAAAAAGGAATGCCCCTTCTACAAGAAGCATCCAAGTAATCATGAGAGAACGTTAGCCACAAGACATTCGTAGAGCACCGAGGCGGTGTTAATAAGTTCTTAAGGACATATGCAACTCGACTTGGATTTCATTCATCATTTTCTACAATACAATTTTCAGGTTTTTCTTGGTACTCAAGTTTTATATTTATGTTTTATAATAAGAATTTTGGTTAAGTGATGAATGTTAAATTTTCTTAATAACATATAATATCCAACAATCTTAAGAACTTATCACTTTCTATGTGTTGTTAAATCGAATTTTACATGTTTTAATTGTCTTCTTCCTGGAAAATATGTTCTCTGCATGAAAAATACTCATGGGCGTTCGAACGCGTAGATAAAAATTCCATTTTATGCAGTTTTGTTCGAACACATCTTCAAACGCAACTCGAACGCCAATCTTCTGGAAGGAACGTTCGAATGCGTATTCAGACGTAACTCGAACGCTAGCCTCTGGACAGTTTTGTTTGAACGCGTTTACGAACGCAACACGAACGTGAACTCTCTGAAAAAATTCGTCCGAACACATTTTGCGAACTCTACATGAACGTGCACTCACTGGAAAGCTTCGTTCGAACGGCTGAACGAACGTGACACCAACGCAGTTAATCTTGAAATTATTTTTAGATTCAAAAATAATAACATAGGTTTAGATTAATTTATATTATTATATGATATATATGGAATTGGCTTTATAGAATATATGTAGTAATGTTAACTTCGTAAAATCAAATACTGAATTTTATAAACTTGGTAGTATAAGTTTAAGTTAATATTAGGGTATTCAATTATAACAAGCATACACATAGTCTATAAATGTGATAATGTTGAAAATTAATTGTGTGCTCCATACTTGGTTGAGAATCAAAAGTGTAATTTTACACAAATAATTTCATCCAAGCTTGATTGAATTATATATATACACATATTTATTATTATATTTGTGAATTGAAGTGAACACTAAGATTGAACGTATAAGATATTCTATTGAGAAATTATTTAAGGAAATTTTGTCAACAAGACGATAAAAGCCTAAATGGGCAGGGATTTAAGTGGTTACACCAGACCCCCCCTCGTCCTCTGTGAATTTTCCTTTATTCACTTATCATAGACAACTTAGTCATAAATTCAAGGAATTGTGTTATTTGGTACTACAGTCCAAAATAAAAACAAGTGGATTCTTAGTATATCACTTAAACAAGATCATATATTTGATCGTTGTGTGATTTATCTTTTGTAAACTTATTGATTATTGTCAATTTCCAGTTACACATGGCTAGCGAAAATATCACAGTACCGGTCGCTCATGGAGAGAAACCGAATAAGTTTGGTAGAGCAAACTTCAAATAGTGACACCTAACAATACTACAGTTGGCTAAGTATCTCAAAGATCCTCCGGGTCATGTGGAGGGAGAAACGAAAACATCAAAGCAACTGTGATATGAGACATGGTCGTCAGACAACTTCTTGTGCAAGAACTACCTCTTGGGAGGACTTGACAATACCTTGTATAATGTGTACCAAGGCATGACTTCTGCGAAGATTCTCTAGGAATCTCTCAAGAAAAAATACAAAATCGAGGATGCCGGATAAAAGAAATTTATCATGGGTAGATTCTTGGACTACAAGATGGTAGATTCAAGGACGGTGATGTCTCAGTTGGGTGAACTACAGTTATTTATGAAATATTTGATGAATGAATGAAACTCTGCGAGACGTTTCAAGTTACCACAATAACTGAAAAATTACCCCCATCATGGAAGGACTTCAGGAGCTATCTGAAAAAAAAATAGATGAGTCTTGAAGACTTTGGAGTTCGATTGAGGATTGAATAGGACAACAGGAAGTCTGAGAAGGCTAGCTACAAGACTATGGACTCTAAGGCCAACATCGTCTAGGGTGGAAATGATAGCAAAACGAGAAAAAACAGTGGAGCTGATTCTTCCCAACCAAACAAGAAGTTGAAGGGGAAGTGCTACATCTATGGGAAAAGCGGTCACATAGCAAAAAACTGCGGAAATAAGAAGTCTCAGGACAAGGGCAAGAGAAAAAAAAATGAGGCACATATCATTGAGGATGAGCAGCTAACTGATAAGATCTCAGAGATGAACCTCTCATCAGTTGTAACAGAAGCCAACTTGGTTGGGAATCCGAGAGAATGGTGGGTAGACATGGGTGCTACATATTTATGCTGATAGTAAGATGTTTTCCTCCTATCAGAAGGTCGATGATGGCGATCATCTGACAATGGGAAACTCGTATACCTCTAGAGTGGTTGGACAAGGCACAATGGTTCTGAAGATGACATCCGGGAAAGATCTTATATTGAAGAATGTTTTACATGTTCCTAATATTCGGAAAAACTTGGTTTCAGGTTCACTCCTCAGGAATAATGGTTTCAAGCTTGTATTTATTTCTGATAAGTTTCTACGGACAAAAAATGATGTCTATGTAGGAAAAGTATACCTCACTGAGGGCCTTTCAAGTTCAATGTAATGACTGTCAATCAATATATTGCTAATAATAAAGCTATATCTTCTGCTTATATTATTGAGTCACAAAATATATGGCATGAGAGGTCAGAGCATGTTAATTATGATACAATGCGTAAATTAATTAACATAGACCTTATACCTAAATTTACAATTGATAACCAACA